>SNQJ01S0018264.1:5972-55681 GCA_010110895.2 Picea sitchensis
AAATAAATTATAAAACTAAAATTTAATCAAAATAATAATAATAAAAAATTATTCAAAAGGGCGTATTAATATTTTAAATAAACTATTAAACTAAAAATTAATATATATAAGAAAATCCTTGGCATTCGTTGGCATCCTTTAAGGTCGGGCTTCTGGCATGAGGCCCACGTGCTCGGCCTCCGTCTCTCAATACCAAAACCTAAGCTCGCCTCTTTCCTCGGCTCGATGTTCTACTTCTTCTGGTGTTCTACTTCGTTGCCTCCTTCGTTTTCTTAGTCTTCTAGGGCTGCTATTCCGAAGCTGAAATCAAAAGGGTTTAGAAAGCAGGCCATGGCTGCAGCGATCCTCACGCTTCTGGTAGATTACTTCTTAATCTTTTATCTCACAAATTTGCGTCTTTTTCAAGTTAGCTTAATATTTTACCTGGCCTTGCAAATTTTGCTAGATATTAAAAGTTCAAAGTTCAGAGCTCCCAAGCTTCCCTTCCGTGGGAAGAAATCATCGTCTAGAAGCACTTCAAAATTCCATCACTCGCTGTATATTGTTTCAACATTGTAAGTTTGTTGAGGTTTCAGAATAGATTAATGGCACAAGTGAATACAGAGGACATGCCGCTCCCGGCTCTGTTCGAGCAGGCGCGCCAAATCCACTCGACGACAGTAGATTCGACCGTGGATCAGGTAAATTCAAATATATGATGGTTTTGTCTTAACAATTTAATCTACAGACATCACGTGGTTCCAGAATCCTAGTTATGTTTTCTTCCCAAACCCTAATTATGATTTCTTCTCTCAATTCTCTATCTCTCTGCTGTGTAATGGCTCCTTAATTCATCAGAAACTTGATCGGTGGTGTTTATTAATACTGTTTGCAAGTCACCGACACTTTTTGCTTGAATAGAAATCACGTCCCTCGGGGTTTTAATTTGAACGCAGTTTCATTTAATATCCAGGAGGTAGTCACATCCGAGATTTGGGGGCTCTAGATTTTTAACATCTAGCGGAGGAGCCCTGGCACTGGCCATTCTATGTAATGGTTACAGGCTCCCAGTCATCATATGAGTTGGACAGTCTAGGACTCCCATTTTAAGCTCTTCAATAAGGTAATTGCAGCATGCAACAGCTTGTCTAGGTTTATCTGAATAGTCAATCTTCAAAACATTGGCCTCAACACTTGCAGCCTTTTACAGCTCTCGTATCTTCTCTCCTCTGATATCCAAGACACCTACTTGAATCTCAATCCATGTCTTCCGCCTACTCTTCAAATTACTTCAGTAGTGAGACCTTTTATACTAAGCCTTGTTTAAATGAATAAGAAGGATGACATGCACCAAATGCCTCACGATTTTTGATGCTTTGTAACTTAGATTCCTAGAATCATCTTTTATGGAATTGTCAGTTTAAAAAAAAAATCATTCAATTAACTATCATTCAATTATTATAAATTTATATAACAATTCTTCTAGATTCATTAGGTTGATGCACCTATTAGCAATGCCAATACTTACTACTGTTAGAACTCTCCTTGATGAAGCATTTACTCCTCCACTGCATAGTTTTACCTGTCTCTACTTGATGAAGCATTTAATCCTCCACTGCATAGTTTTCTCAACACGTTAAAAAGTTATTGTCAAATTCCATGGAAGCTTTATGATTCCATGAAGATGGTATAAAGAAGAAGCGATGCAGTACGCTTATCTAGCCGCCCTTCTTTTAATGCGCGATGCTTGCAAATCTGGGTGATCTCTGTAAATGCACATGGCAGTAAATATGGAAAATATATGCTGCAAATCATTGTGTGAATGAAGGAATGTATAATGTGTGGATATCAATGGTGGAGCTGAAAGCTTGTTTCGTACAAATGCAGGCAAACGTCACCAGCTTTTTTTGTGAGGTGAATCCATTTCTTATTAACAAAATGCTATATTCCTGCATATGCTGCAGATACATATTGAGTTCCATGGATTCAGATTATGTTAATGATGGTGCAATGCATTATTTATTGATGATATCTACTTTGCAGGCATCAACAAATAAAGAGTCTCTCTCCACTATTCTTCAGTTCCATGGACAGGTTATATCCACTTAACTCATCTCTATCTGTATGTTTTAGTTTGTAGCAGGTTTTCAATTGTCTTATACGAGTGATATTTATCACTCAGGGCAAGCATCGGAATAGTGGATTACGCCCAGGAGGTGATATATACAATTAGGCCATTGGGTTTTGAAACTGATTTCGTATTCCTGTCTGTCCCTGCTACTATGACTGGAAAACCAAAAGAGGGATTGTATCAGTTTAAAAAAAAAATCATGATTCTGCTCTTTTTCCTGAACCCTCCTCAGATGATAGGGTACTTATCCCTAAAAAAATGAAGGGACATAATCAAGAAAAACAGACAGACTTGTGGAACGTTCTCCCTGGATTGTTTTGAAATCCTTTTTCGGATTCCCAAAGGTCTCCCTCAGCTAAATAGAGACGTGTCTTAGCAAATGAATCAGTCATGTGGTTCAAGGATATGCAAACATGAGTGGAATTGGACTCAATAAAATTGGAAGTGTTTTGGACCTTTGGTAAATTTGAAAATCCTAGTCTTTTATTGCGGGATCTTTGAAAACCCCCTTCTGTTAGCAAAATTTCTAAAGAGCTTGGAGACCCCAAACACTTCGGCCTTGTTAAAGCCGAAAAAGCCTCGTCTTCTTTACCCTCTAGATTAAAGAAATTGACTTTGCAATATTTTTATATAGTAGTCAGTGCGTAACTGCACCAAAATTACAGTAACTCGGGGTCAGTTTGTGCTTTTCTCCTTTCTTTTCGTGTATATTTGATCAACATTGTTTTAGTCCTAAACAGGGAACTGTGTTGGGAAAGCTAATGACCTCCTCTTTCTATGAAGTGTGGTTTGGTCAGAATTTTGGGCAGCTAAAATTAAGATAGGCCGTGCTTCAAGAGGTGGTTTGTGTAACAACACTTAGTTGCTTGTTTTACTTCAGTAAATTCGTATTGCATTTATTAATTTTATTTTTTATTTTTATTAAAGTTTCTATGTTTTTTTTGCAGGAGTTAGGGCTTGGAGTTTTTGGAACTTGGCTCATAGGCCCAGATTTAGAACTAAGACGCTTTGATACCATATGTAGGGGCCGAATAGAATTTACGTCAAATAATTTCATAAACTGTAACAGTATATCTACCTGATTTCAAACAAAATTCAATAATTCTTTTAATTGAGCACCTANATGCCTTCTTGACCGCTGTTGCACCGTAAAACACTACCCAAAACCTAGTTCCTCCCTGCCAACTAGGTAACTTCCTAGCTCCAGGATATCATATGGATATCCTGGCCCCCATGCCCAAAACTCCCAGCAACCTGGTGCACTGATACAATCCCAGTCCCAAAATTTCACCTCTCTCTGCAAATCCCAGAGCTCCAAAAATCCATCCCCAACCTCCCGTACAATATCACCTCTCTTAAACCTCCTTCCCCTCCATATTCCTCCTTCCCGACTTTTCCCTCATTTACTCCCTACCTAACCCATTTATTACCTTCTTATCATCCCGCCGTTAATGCCCCTTATCCCTCCTTTATTATTTTATCCTCAAGTAGTTATTATGTTATCCCTTGTTGGATACGTAACTTAATTTAACAATATAGTTTATTATCCTCCTTTTATTTATTTACCTTATTAATTAATGAGTTAATTAATACTTACATTAATCATTGACAATCATGAATAACTAATTAATGATAATTAATTAGGTAATGTTATTTTAAGAAATAATTATGGTTTAGCTAATCTTTTAGGACAATTATATTATTAAATTAATTATAATTAATAATCATATTCATCTATTTAAGCAGGGTTGTTACAGAAAAAACCTAAGAATGTGACAGAATTCAGATCCTTCATGGGTCTAGTTGGATACTACAAAAGATTCACTGCATGGTTTTCGAGGATTTCTCACCCGATCACTTCCTTGCAAAGGAAGGGGGTGAAGTTTCAATGGACAAGAAAATTTGAAAGAAGCTTCTAGCAATTGAAGAAGTTGTTAACCAGTGCTCCAATTATGAGAATTGTAGATCCTAATGAGGATTTCATGGTTTGCATAGATGCATGCAAACAAGGACTTGGTGGATTCCTCGGTCAGAATGGTTTTGTGGTATGTTTTGAATCCAAAAAATTGAAAGAGCATGAAAGGATCTATGCCACTCATGATTTGGATTTGGAATCCATAGTGCATGCCTTAAATAAATGGAGGAAATATCTCATGGGAAAAATATTTGAGCTGAGGATAGACCATAATGGTTTGAAATATTTATTTGATCAACCAACTTTAAAATCCAGGCAGAGAAGATGGTTGGAATTCCTCTATGAGTATGACTTTGATATCAAGCACATCAAAGGAAAAGAGAACAAAGTGGCTGATGCACTCAACATGAGAGTGCTTGAACTGCATGCTACAACCATTATAATGTATAAAACTGATCTTAAAGGCATAATTTATGAGGCTGCAAAAGCATATTTGCAATACATGGAGTTAGTAACAAATTTACAGCAAGGTAAAATGCAACAAAAGGTTGAATATTATAAATTGGGAAATGATGAAATTCTCTTGTACATAAATAGAATATGTGTACCCAAATCTCATGAATTGAGGAGTATGATCTTGAACGAGATGCATGATATGCCTTATGCTGGACACCCCAGATATCAAAAAACAATTGCAACCTTCAAAATCCAATACTATTGGCCAATCATGAAGAAAGAAATTGTTGAGTACATTGCTAAATATTTGGAGTGTCAGAAGGTCAAGGTTGAGCATAGACACCCAACTAGGTTGTTGCAGCCATTGCCCATTCCTGAGTGGAAGTTGTAAGTGGTGTCAATAGATTTCATCACGAAATTTCCCAGAACAAACAAGCAACATGATTATATCATGGTGGTTGTGGAAAATCTTACTAAAGCTGCCCATTTCATTCCAATGAATATTACTCACAAGGAAACCAATGTTGCTGATATTTATATGAGGGAAGTAGCACGCTTGCATGGCATACCCAAGACAATTGTGTTTTATAGAGAACCAAATTTCACCTCAAATTTCTGGAAGGGATTATTCAAAGGGTTCGGAACAAATATGAACTTCAACACAACTTATCATCCTGATTCTAATGGGAAAACATAAAGGGTGAACCAAGTGATATAGGATATGCTAAGGATGTACGTGATGGACAACCCATCTAAATGGGAAGACTATCTACACTTGGTAGAATTTGCTTACAATAATGGGCACCAAGCATCTCTAAATATGAGCCCATTTGAGGCACTTCATGGCAGAAAGTGCAACACACCAATAAGTTGGGACAACCCAGCTGATAGAGCAGTAGTTGGGCCCAAGTTGCTCAAGGAAATGGAAGAGAAGATGTCAAATATTAAGCATAATTTAAAGGCTTCTCAAGATAGGCAAAAAAGCTACGTTGATAAGGGAAGAATTAATAGAGAATTTTGTATTGGAGATCATGTGTTTCTGAAAGTGAAGGCCAATATAAGTTTCTTGAAGTTAGAAAATTGTTCCAAATTGGGATCTCATTACTATCGGCCATTTAAAATCCTATAAAGGATCAGGCATGTAGCTTATATGCTTTCATTAACTGCATCTATGACCATTCATAATGTATTCCATGTATCATTTCTTAACAAATATATACCTGATGCTAATCATGTTATTGATTGGAATGTGATTTAGGTGGAGCAAGAAGGTGCTTTTCAAGTGCATATGGTACACATTCTAGACAAAAAAACCAAGCAGCTCCATAATCGAGCCATCGAGCTTGTAAAGTTCCAATGGACCTGGTACGGTCTTGAGGATGCCACTTGGGAGCACGAAGAGGCCATGTGGGAAGAATACCCACATATTTTTGAAGATTTTTGAAAATCTTGTTGTAATATGTAAATATGATGCGCCGAGGATAGTGCATAAATAAAGGGAGGGGATTATAATACCCCAAGGTCGATCCCCTATTGAATTGTAATTGTGTTTATAGGCTAGTGAGCCAAGTGTTTATAAGATGGAAGGCTTATATGAATATTAGGCTGGAGATCCTGGATGTTAAGGCCAGTGAGCCTATTTTTGTATATGTAATTATGCATATTATTAATTATTCACCACGATTCTATAAATTTCATTTACTACAAATTTTCCATGGAAATTCATTAAAAATACATCGATGCGTGTAGACCGACCATGAATAAAGAGTCATGGGGGACTAAGCTCCACTGGGAAGGGAAAAGGAAGGGGCTAAGAGGCTAGGAAAAAGGTCTAAGATTGAGGGATTAACCCCAAGGGAATATTATAATATATTTTCCTAAATACTAAAGTTTGGTAAATAACCCTTGTTATCCTAAGTTTCTTTGGGGAAAGGAATGAACTCCAAGTGGAGAGGAACGAGCTCCCAAGAGAGCCATGTGTCAATATTGGTGCATGTATTTTTATGTGGGAAATCATTCATTGTGGGGGTTGCTCTGGCATGCTTTCCATGATCCCCATTCATGCACGCACTCAGACATTGATCATTCATGTAGCCAACCACTTCCTCCATCGTGGACTTTTGCAAGCTATGTAACTTGCAAACCCTGTGAAGCTAACCCATTTTAATCATGTGAATCACAAAACGACTACGCAGTTCATGAGCCATATCACACCCTAACCATTTTTCTATTGTTTCCCACATTTTTATCCGGACTCCTGTGGCTTGTTGTCATTACCAGAGGCATACCTAATTTTGTTGTTGTTATTACCCTGACTGGATTGTCCTGGGAGCTAGATTGAAGAAGTAGGTTGTTAGGCCTGTGAGAGAGGTTGTTTGGGAAGTGATTTTCCTAGAGGGAGCATCACAACAGTTGTAGTTCTTTGAGACTTCCTTTTTGCCCTATTACTAGAGCCCTGGAAGGGGAGTGGGGCAGCCGGAGGATTGTCGATAAGAGAATGGGCACACTCCCTAGGGTGGGATAGGCATGTGGGTAATGAGGGACTATAAGTTTTGGACATGAGTGGACTCCTGGGGATAAAATCCTTCCTGGAGACTTTGTAACCTCAGCCTATCCTAGGATTCACTTTACCCTGGGTGGCATTTAGTGCCAGCTCAGGGGTGACCCACTACTGATAGTTTGGAGAAGAATGTTCTAAGTTGGGAGGTTCATGGAAGGTCTTCACACAGTTGGTGGCCTTCATAAAAATATAAGTACAATTTCTATGTAAATTTTATGTTGTGTATCCTGTACATGTATTAATAATTATAATATTGCCTGTGTAGGTTGTTGTGATTTTAGCATTAATTTGTGTATTAGTATAATGCATATCATCTGTTTAAGTTTATATATATGGTGTTCTACAAAGATATCTATGTGCCATATCCTCGTAGTTCTATGCCTCGGTATGTACAGTTTTGAATATCAAAAATAGAGTGAGAAATTATTTTTATTTTTATTTTTCAAGTGACATTTCCCAGCAGATGGTTGGCGGTGTTACAAATTGGTATTAGATCTTGAAGTATTTTTTGTGGCATGATCAGCTTTGGAGGTCAGGGTATGTTACAAATTGGTATCAGAGATTGAAGGATTTTTGGTAACATGACCTGCTTTGGAGTTTGGGGTATGTTACACCTTATAAAATTGGAGACTTTGTATTCAGGAATATAAACAAAATTAATGAGTTTGTGAACCACTTCCACAATGCGAATCTGAAATATGTTGAAAAGATAAAAGGGTTTGACTCTAAAAAAAAATCGTAGAACATATGCTGGCAGTCGGATTCAACAATTCATTTATTCGTACTATTCTGACTGAATAAGAAGATAACAACTTAGGTGCTCATGCTCACAATGCTAGTGACTTGGAGAAATTACTTAGTACTAATGAGTTTTAAAAGCAGAAAGGAAAGGGTCCCATTGAGAAGAGCGCCCAGTCTCCAGTTGTTACTCCTAAAACTACCACATATCGGATCAATGCTCCAATGTCCCACCCAACTAGGAAAGTTACCAACAATAGTTCAGGCGACAGAGGAGAAAATAATCCCTCTCCAGGAAAAATAAATATATCACACAAGCTTCCTCTAAGGAAGAAGAAGAAAAATGTTGTGCAAGAGGAAGAAGACCACTGCATAGAAAATGGCATCAACAAATTATCCCTTGAAGACATGGAGCTCAAGGTAGATATCGAGAAAAAATTTCCCACAATTGATTAGCCAGGGAACATGGCCCACCAAAATTCATCATTAGAGATCATTGAGAATCAGACCTTCAATGAAGAAGAGCCATTTTCTTTCTAGAGCGTTGTCTTTGATAGAGAATCCAAGAAATTGATTATTGAAAAAGGTGATATGAAGAATAATAAAGGAAAATATCATTCATAGATTGACCTAAGAGATATGCAACCTTCCCATATTTATAAAATTCACAGAGCAATTGAGGATGCTCTGGATGTCTCCATTGGTGGTCTAGAATAAGAAAACACAATGTTGAAAGAAAGGATCTGGGAACTAGAAGATTCCTTAATGCCTCTTCCACTTATTGCCATTCCTTTGTCAATAGTTAGACCCACCACACATGTTGTTAAATTGAAAGGATATTCAAGCCTATTTACATCATTCAGGTGCTATGTAGAAATAAATATTAAGAAAATAATTGCATTGATCACAGAGGCATGCGAAGTTTCCAAAAACATTGTTTCTTTTGGCTCGAGGGTGCATGCCTTTCATGAGTATTTGCAAGTTGTCCTGAATAATGAAGAATTTTTTTACCTTGATGCTATACTACCCTTTGGAAACACTGTCTCTAACATGACAGAACTAAGGAGAAGAGAGGAGGATCTACCCTCCCCAATTCGGATAAAAACGTTGAACACGTGTTGGAAAGAAAAGATAAAAAAGTTGAATAATATTGTTCAAGCATGCAACGAGGCTATATCAAAGAGGGAAGAAATATTCAAGAGGCTCACAGAAATAGACCTAGTCGGAGGTACTAATGAAGTACAATACCCCAAACTAATTCTCAACTCAATGTTCCTAACAATGCAATAGTTTGGCGAACAAGTTGATATTTTTAAAGGGTTGTTAGTTGAAAATTTCTATGGTATACTTGAATATGATGAGGACGACATATACCATTGGTTAGTGGACTATTCCGTGAAGAATCGGGACATTGAGGAAGCATTACAAGGTATTTCCCTTGATTTGAGAGACTTGGAGGGAGAGTTATTCAACATCAAAATCCAGCATGAGATAAACGTGGCACCAATGAAAAAATATATTGACGAATGGTTCAAGAAAGCAATCAACAAATTGACCAACGAGGGGAAAAACAAAGTTGAGACAGTTCCTATAACCATTAATGAAGAAAATAAAAGGACACCAGCAAGCAAGTAAAGCCACACGAGACCATCATAGTAAGTTTATGTTGATCACATCTTTCTTTTTTTATCAGTTACTTCATCCAGTTATTATGCTTCTTTGACTAGAAAGTTTTATCACATATAGTTGTCAAGGGCAGCAGGTTCCCCAAGTTTGTAGCCTACACAAGAAACATCAAAGAGTAGCATTCAAAGAAGTCCATTTCAGGCTTGAAATGCAAGCAACATGAGAGATCAGCTTTAGCGATGAACATTCCTGAGAATATCAGATCGGTGGTTCGCGAGAATTGAGGGTTCAAAATATTGATAAAGTTGTTTTCCAAAGGTCTGAAGTCTCGAAACCCGAAGTGAGCATGAGCCATTCAATCTGAAGAGACGCATGGCTCCAGATCTGGGGTGTGGAGAAAGTCAATGCAGGATTTTCCAAGAAAGAAGTGTCGAAGAGCCGAGGTGCCTAAGTTTTGAAGTCTCGAAGTGCGCAAGCTCCCCGAGTTCCAAAATATGAAGTAAATCTGGACCATGTATATTAGGGGATGGGTGGCAGTCGATTCGATGGTTAGAGGAAGCGACTCTCAGGAGTTTTGGAAGGAAACTCGAAGTCACGAAGAACCCAAGAAATAAGCCCAGGTCATGGCCTGAGGTCGCATGAAGGATGGAGTGATGGAGAGGCACTACGCCAAAGGCTGAAAGCACTCGTATTGGTCACAGAAGAATATTTGCATGCCCTCGAGTCACTGGGATTGACTCAAAGAAGTTGTGAGCATCTCTTGGAACATTCATGGGCATCAAACCTCATCCCGATCCCGATGAAGATAGTGAATGGAAATGGGGGAGGTGGTTGAAACCTCGTCTCACCCCATAAATGGAAAATAGGCTGAAGATGGCTGTGAATGTAGATTGGAAATCTGAAGTTTCCTTCTGGACTGATTTTCCTGCAAAACACATAATTGAGGCAAGATCGCACCTAACATGAGAAGGTCTGCATAGTTTGACAAAGAAGGCACCGACTGAAAGCTTTAAATGTAGAAGTCTGATGACGTTCCCGGTGGTTGCATCATTTTTGAGTATATATAGGCAGTTTTAGTATTTTGCTAAGGTCGAATGGTGGAGCTAGGCTCCCTGCTATTGTAATATTTTGATGAAGAACACTGGTTCTCTGGTTATGTACTTGATTTGAGACTTATGGATTAATCTAAGTCAGCTTTCTTACCCCATATTATTCACCTATGATACTAAGAGAGTTCATGAATGACTGATTCACATGAATTGTTGTAACTGTATTATGATGAATGTTTGATTATAGTGTTGTTATAATTTCTCTCAGTTTATTTGAAATTTGAATCCAAGAGTATATTATGTTTGAATTTTTCCTCCTTAGTCTGCTTGAATACCTGATGTCCATAGCATACCTCTACACCTTTCTCACCAAATTCTTCCTTATACTCACCTTTACTCCAACTTACTGACTGAAGTTGATTCTAGACCTCAATTGCTTGTGCATGCTAGTCTAGATTTATGAGTTAGAATATTGTTATCATTGAGTCTTCTCCATTTGACCTCTTAAAAATCAATTACACTCACATAAATTGATGGGTATTGGGCTTAACTTCTATGAAATCTAAAGGTGACTTCTAGTGCTAACATTTCTGGCTCCATTGTCAAGGACGAATTGAAGAAATTCCCTAGGATAGAATGACAAAGAGATTCTCATTGTGAACGTGCATAAGGTATCATAACTATTGAAGATTGCATCTTTCACCTAGCGTCTCCACTGTTTCAGTTGTGGCTACCCGAGGTAGACGCACAAGGTCCACTTTACAGCTGCCTCTGGCTACACCTGAAGCTGACCCAAGGAGGATTTTTAAGGAAGGAAAGATTTCTCAAGAAGGCTTTAGCTACTATCCCAGACTGAAAATATCCCTGAGAGAGTGATAACGTTCATATATGGCCTTTGATGGTGAACAAAGACTAGACACATTCAGACTTCATATCATTCACCTGTCGACTCCAAACTCAAAGACTCCATTGGGGAGGGGCTTGTTGATAGAAAGATGACCATACCGAGGGGGATGACCATGTATTAGTTTATGAGCTTTCTTCATGAAATCCTATTCTTCTTTATCAACTGATTTATCTCTTTCCTTCACATTTAAGGAGGATTATCCTCTACTTTGTCTATTCAAATGATTATAAGCCTTCCTTTATTTATCCATCCTTGGAAGGAGAAGACATGCCCTCTTATTATGGTGTGGATGTTTATCTTGTGTCTTCACCTTAGCCTATTCATAAAAGTAATATTTGTTTTTCATCTCCTCTCGGAATTGATCACCCTTGTAGCCTTGAGGGGGTTGAAAATGATTCAAATCCTTCTCAGATCTCATTACCTTCTATTATTTCTGTTGAGCCTTCCCACCTTCTTGTTAAATCCTATATTCAACTAACCAATTTTCAAGCTAATATTAGAGACAATATGTTAAAACCTTTAAGGTTTCCACATCACATGCATCCCTATCCTCTTCATTCCTTTGAGTGTCTTCCTCAATTTTTTGGAAAGGATCATGTTATAGCTGAGAGGCACTTGGAGGCCTTCGAGAAATTTGTTGACCAATATGAGATCGTTCATGATGATGTTAACATGAAGTTTTTCTCGCAGTCTTTTTTTGGAGATGTTGATGTGTGGTTTAGGTGTCTGGGAGTCGGTTCTATTGGTTCTTGGATCGATCTATGCCATTATTTTTTTAAGTGTTTGGGTGAGAACAAGTCCCTTGATCAGTACTGGTTTGAGTTTAATGACTTGAGGAGAGGGGAAGAGGAAGCCTTGGTTTTCTTCAACAGAAGGTTTTACAGTGTTTAGCATAGTATTTTTGCAAAGATTAGACCCATAGAGACTGTTGCTATGGTGTACTATGTCAAGGCTCAGCATTCAGAGCTTGTCCTTCTCCTAAGAGAGAGGAAATATTCATTGTTAATACACTTGTTCGAAGATGTTGAGGAAGTTGAAGAGAAAATCAAGGATATCAAGGGGGTTTGTATGCAACCATATCTTAAAGAGTTGCACGTGAAAAAGCAAGGAGACTGTCAGTATGTTTCAGATTCTGAACATGAAGATATTGAGTATGTATCAGATCTGGAACAACAACAAGGAAGTGAGTGTGGTTCACATGCGGAATCAGATTCTTTAATATTTTCATATTTTTCTATGGGAAGGAATGCATATCAATCTTATGATCAGTTTTCAAAACGTGTTGAGCATGAAGTGTTGGTCAACTGCATAGATGACTATATGTTCTTGGTTGGTCATAATCATGAATTTTTAAATCCTACTGTGCAATTATCTTATGGTCATCCTTATGAAGGAGAGACTGCAACGGTTGATGATCAAGCATTGGTTTCGAGGGAGCAAGGAGGTCATTTATTACCAAACAGAGAGGCATTTATAGAGGAGAAACATGGTCTTATAAAGCATCCATAATTTTGTCACGTTACTCATGATCCTATGGCCATATACATGGAGTTGTATGTTTCATATTTTCTGAAATTTTTAAATTGCATTATCTCACCGATACTCACAGGTGAGTATGGTTTTATGAAATATTTCCAAGACCACACTATAGATCCTTTTCCTTTATTCATTGAGGAAAGGCATTGGGTGGAAATCAGCCATCCTGGACTTGCAGAAGACACATAGCAGTATGAAAAGGAGGATTTAAGTGGGTAGTTTATCTCTTGTCCAGAGCCTGTAAACAAGAAAATATCACCTGGTATTGGCCAACCTGCATCAGTTCTCCACCCACCTATACACTTTGATATCATCAAACAGTGGGTGAGAAACAATGAAGAACATGAGGTAATTTCTTACCAGTTGATCTCCCCTGATTGTAAATTTTGTGACCCTATGGGGTCATATATGAAGCTGTGTTTTCAAAAAGCAGTGGAGCCTGTAGAATTATTCATCTTATCATCATTTGGGGGTATGGGAAGCATTCCAAGCCATGTTCTCATTTTGTTTTCATACTTCCCTAGATTTTTGAGGACCAGCTACAGTAAAGATAAGAAATTTATCACCAGACAGTCTGGGTGGCTATGGTAGAAGTTTGCTTTCACCTAACACTTTGTAAATATCAGTTAGTATAGGATTGTACATAAATAATCTCCTTCTAGAACCCATGTGTTTATTTTCATTTTTAGTAGAGTAGTGTGTACATATTTCCCTGTTTTCTTCAGTGAACGTTTTGAGCTAGACTCCATAGCCCAATGCATAAGGCGACTGGAACTGCTTGTTCTTGGAAGCTCGTAGGAAGCATTCCATTCCCTGTGGAGCCAAATGTTATAACATATAGTTTTCAAGGGCAGCAGGTTGTCCAAGTTCGCGACCTGCACAAAAAACGTCAAAGCGTAGCGTTCAGAGCAATCCATTTCGAGCTTGAAATTCAAGCAACAGGTGAGATTATCTTCAGCGGCGGACATTCTTGAGAATATCAGATCGGCGGTTCATGAGAATTGGGGGTTCGAAATATTGTTAAAGTTGTTTTTCAAATGTCTGAAGTCTCGAAACCCGAAGTGAGCATGATTTTTTCGATCCAAAGAGACATGTGGCACCAAATCTGGGTTGCGGAGAAAGTCGTTACAATATTTTCCAAGTAAGAAGCATCGAAGAGTCAAGGTGTCGAAGTCCTGAAGTGCGCAAGCTCCCCGAGTTCTGAAATCCAAAGTAAATCTCGACCGTGGATCTTAGGGGACAGGTGGCAGCCGATCTAATGGTTCATGGAAGCGACTCTCGAGAGTTTTGGAAGGAAGAAAAATTAAACTTCATGAAGCACGAAGTGGATTTGGACCATTCAATCCAGAGGGGCATGTGGAAACATATCAGTAGATTCATTGTTTCATGGATCAGAGGTTTTGTATGGAGTGAGGTGCAGGTTTTGTGAAGCACAAACTCACGAAGCACCCAAGAACTGGGCATAGGTCATGGCCCAAGGTCGCATGCAGTATGGAGAAATGGAGAGGAGTTGTGCCAAAGGTTGAAAGCACTCGTATTGGTCACAAAAGAAGTCATGGGCACCACCTGCAACATTCATGGGCGTCAGGCCTCATCCCGATCCCGATAAATATATTTAATGGAAATGGGGGAGGTGGTTGAAACCTCCTCTCACCCCATAAATGGAAAATAGGTTGAAGATGACTGTGAGTACAGATTGGCAATATGAAGTTTCATTCTGGACAGATTTTACTACAAAACACATAACTGAGGCAAGCTCGCGTCTGACATGAGAAGGCCTGCATAGTCTGACAGAGTAGGCAGCGACTAAAATATTTAAATGTAGAGGTTCATTCATGATCCCGGTGGTTGCATCATTTCTAAGTATATATAAGCAATTTTAGTATTTTGTTAAGGTTGAATGGTGGAGCTAGGCTCCCTGCTATTGTAATATTTTGAAAAAGAACACTAGTTCTCTGGTTATGTACTTGATTTGAGACTTCTGGATTAATCTAAGTTAGATTTCTTACCCCATATTATTTGCCTCTGATGCTGAGAGAGTTCATGAATGACCGGTTGACATGAATTGTTGTAATTGTAATATGATGAATGTTTGATTATATTGTTGTTATAATTTCTCTCAGTTTCTTTGAAATTTGAATCCAAGAGGATCTTTTGTTTGAGTTTTTCCTCCTTAGGCTGCTTGAAGACTTGATGTCCATAGTAGACCTCTACACCTTTCTCACCAAAGTCTTCCTTCTACTCACCTTTACTCCAACTTACTAACTGAAGTTGATTCAAGACCTTAATTGCTTGTGCATGCTAGTCTAGATTTCTGAGTTAGAACGTTATTATCATTGATTCTTCTCCATTTGACCTATTAAAACTCAACTACACTCACATAAACTGATGGCTATTGGGCTTACCTTCAATGCAATCTGAAGCTGACTTCTAGTGCTAACAGAAAGGCTTAATTGAATTCTGATAACTTCTCTTTTTATTCTTTCCAGATCTTGTTGTTCTTTTACCACCCATCATCCTCCTTCTACAAGATTAATTCTTGTTTATATTTTCTTTATGGACCGTGGGAGCCCCAATCCTAGTCCTTAGGACAAACACATTTTAAATTTCAAAGAACATGTAACAGACTATATATTTTTTAGAAATTTCAAGAGAGTTATTTCAGGATTAGTTTCGACTGTGCTTTGTAACTCTCAGTTTTGAGTATAAAGTATTTGAGATTGATCTATCATTATCTTTATTTGAGCTTACCATGTGTCCACTATGTTAAATTTCTCTTATGCATGTTGATTATCTTCTTTTTATTTTATGTGAACATAAATATTTTGTTTAACTATGATGGATGTGAGGAATTTTTTCTTATATGTTTTAAATGTATGAAGTGTGTGGTTCCTAGTCATTTCTCAGGAACTTTCTCTAAAAAATAAAACTAAACATTTTCCTTTTATTTTTCTTGCAATCTTTATATTTCTTTGATTACCACGACGAACTTATGTAAAGTCCCATATTCTGAATATATAGAGTCCTAAGAAAATATTAAAGTAAAGAGGAGTACTACCTCTATAAAAATGTCAGGGGATTTACATCCTCGTCAAGTTGTCGTTTCATTCCTAACAGATTCAAGAATCAACATGTTTGGAAATCGTATTGGGGAATGAATTGAAATTTGGAACTTGGTCTAGCATTTTTGAAAATGATATGACTTTTCCACATGCTGATCAACCCCACCTGGAAATTGGATTGAAAAATCAATGAACCATCTTACATCAACTATAAAATATGGTAACAATGAAAGCTGAGACCCGAGAAGAGTTAGAAAGGTCCCCGTAGATTTTATTCCGAGAAGAAGAAAGAGAAATCCTCCAGAGATAGAGGAGAGACAAATAACAAGACTGGAGAAATCAAAGGTTAGTTAGAGAAGCACAAGGACAAGGTCAGGATTGAATCTGGACGAATATAGGGGACCCATTACCATAAGTAAAATAAAGCAACTTTTTATTTTGAGAAGTGAAATTCATATTTCTAGAATCTCTCCGGATATGGAACAAATAAATGAACAACCACGAGAACAACCACATGAGGAGAGACAAGGAGGTGGAAGGGATGTTGCAAGAAATCAAGAAAACCTAAGGTTTGAAAATCGAAGAAGAATAAGAGATTCCCCTTTGAATATTCTAGGCGAGCAACATGACCTCCCTTTTCTCCCTAAGGGTACCTTGAAAGAATTTTCTGGAGAAAGAACAATGAATGCAAAAAGGCACCTTCACTTATTTCTTGATGTTTATTATTTTCATTGTGTTAAGTATGATAATGTGATGGTAAGTTTCTTCAAACCTTATCAGGAAGAGCGCATGAATGGTATATGACATACCTAGTAGATAAATTTTCTCATTCAATGACCTCGAAGCCATGTTCCTGTCTATGTTTGCCCCTCCAATTTCTTATCATACCCTTCTCACTGATTTCACCCAAATTGGTTTGACGAAGAATGAAAGAATACAATATTTTAATCTCAGGTTCAATAAAACCTTCAGTAAGATTTCAGAATATAAAAGACCGAATGAACTAATCATACTCAGTTGTTGTAAGAATACAATTCCCCCGAATGTGAGATATTTTGTACAATTGTCTTCCTCTTCATCCTTAGAGGAAGTTTATGTGAGATTTAAATTTTTCCCGGAGGGGGGTTCTTGTCTCCCCCTCCATCTAAAATATTGTTGATTACTTTTCTTGATGGGTGTGCCACTAGAGCACTGCTCCGAGATGTTGTAGTCTTAGGAGTAACAATTGGGTACTGGGACCTCTTCTCATTGGGACCCTTTCCTTTCTGTTTGTAAAATTCATTGGTATTGAGTATCATCTCCAAGTCACCAACAATGTGAGTAGGAGTGCCCAAGTTATTATCATCTTCTTCACCTAAAATAGTGTGGATAAATGAATTTCTAAAACCCACTGTTAACATATGTCCCACACAAATTTTTATAGGGTCAAACCCATTTATCTTTTCAGCATACTTGAGATTCAGGTTGTGGTAGTGGTTTGCAAATTCTTCGTTTTTGTTCATATTTATGAATACAAAGTCCCCAATTTTCCAAGGCAAGGGTATGAATTTTTTTTTTTGTTTCTCATGAAAAAAGTGTAGCCATAAATTATATTTCCATGCAACTTATGCAATAAACATTATGTTGGATATATGGCATGGAAGAAAGGATGGATTTTCCTTAGAACCGAAAATCCTGATAACATTGTAATTTTCCATTTTCTCCAAGGTTCCCTTTTTATCCAGGAATTTACTTATCTGGGTGGATATTCTTGGGATATATTTTACAAACAACAATCCTTTAAATACTGAGACAAATTCATTGAAAACTTTGTAAAAATGAAAGGAGGCTTTATGCCTCCACAATGCTTGGTACAAAAAGGTCACTAGGTCAAATTCATAATTGACCTTCTTGCAGATAGACAAATTAGGAAATTGAAAGAAATATGCTATCATGAGTACCAAATAAGACGCCATAAAAAAATGCTTATATTTTTTGTATTGTGACAATTGGGAAGATATTTCAATGGAAATCACTTTTCCCCAATCGAAAATGGCTTTATCTTTGACATTAAAATATAAGATTTAAAGAATCATATGGGAAATACTGGGGATATTTTCTTGGCCAGTCACTCTGGTGAATAACCAAGAAATTTCCCGAAAGGGGTTTTTGAAAGAGTTGACCTGAAACCTGGTGATATCCTCAAGGATGGTCACAGGATTCTCCAATAATTCGGGAAATAGGTCCAGGTCGTTGTCATGCATTTTCAAGAAGTCCCTGCAATCTTCATCTTTGAAAGTGAGTGTTGGCTCTAGGAGTTTTAGCATTTTACGAAACACTTGAGGTGAAAGAGAGATGGGAGAATGGTATTGAAGTTGAATAATCCTCTGACCTAGTATATATTCCTCAGCGCACCAGGATACCAGTTCGTTGCAGTAAAAAAACTCAGGAACACGGCCTGCACGAGAAATTTTGGATGTCCAAATTACTTACTTCTGAGAAGAAGGGGATGAATAGTAAGAATATGCTCTAGACCACTGAAATTTTTGGTCCTCATGTCCAAAAAATTTCAAAGTATCTCCACAAAAATACTATCCATCTTCTACTGCCATAAGTTGATGATATTTTTCTTTTAATCCAGATAATATTTGAAATGAGCACTTGAGAGATATAATATAATATTTTGCAAATTGTGCTTTAATGTGGTTCAATAAGAAATCTCCTCGATCCATTTTCTTATTAATGACGACCTTTACGGAACCTGCATGATGAGTTTTTATCATTAAACCATACTAAATGCATGCTGGGAAAAGTGTGAAGGTGGCGGGGACAGATGAGAGCAATTAGGATTTGGGATTTTTGTGAACCTGCCAACCTAGGAACCCATGAAACCATCATTGCGAAAGGTCAAAAATTGACAAAGTGTTGTAATGTGGTCAGTCAGACTCAATATAGAAGAGATTAAATACTTAGGATCTTGGGGAGTTTGATGGTTAAAATGTATATCGTGGATCATTTGGGTGAAAAATGTATATCACGAAACATGGGATATGAAAGATTGAACCCACCAACCTGAGGAATCCACGACTCTAGAAAAGGTTAAGTATAGAATAATACGATGTTCGGTTGGAATTATAATATGGGAATAGGAAGTGACAACCCACGAGTCCACCAACCCACGAACCCATCGTTTTTAAAAACAACGACTAAGTATAGTGACTAGAAAGAGAGAATATAAGGGAGAAAAGAAAATGGGAATTTGGGTAAGTATAGAAGAGGGAAAATAAATGGACAAAAGAAGTTGGGAAAATAGAAAAGTGGAGGGAAAATTTGGAAGCTGGAATTGATCTCAACAACTGACTACAACTGTGGGATGATAAACCCCTGTGGGTTGTCAATCATTCAAAACCTTTCATGACTAGGTGCTTCTATTTATTGGGCTATGGAGTCAGAGTAGGAATATAGAAACTGAAAAATAAAATTATGTACAATGAGAATGAGAAAGTAGTAGGAGAAGAAACCTTTCAAATGTTTCTCGTTGATAGGCAACATTAATATTTTACCCTTCATGTCTTGGAGCATATAGGATTTGAATCCCAAGATCTTCTCAACGATGTATGGTCTGACCCAGAGTGCTTTGAACTTTGTATGCATCAAAAGTTTCTCCTTGGCCTTGTTCCAAAGTAACACCAGCTCTCCCTTCTGGAAATTATTTACAGTTTTCTCTGATCAAAATATCCTTTGACACTCTCTTGCCTTTGAGAGGCTTGATTCAGGTATTTTCTTCATTCTTCTTTCAATTTTAACAACAGGTTGATCCTCCTTTGGGTTGGTGAAATTTCTTATGTATCTTAGGTATTAATGCATTAAGCTCGAGGCTAATTGGAATTTTCGCTTCTTTACCATAAACCAATCTATAAGGAGAAATCCCAATGCTTTATTTTGGAGTCATTCTACTTGCTCACAAATGCATTAGTCAGCTTCAGATGCCAATTCCTTTGGTTCTTGTCAATGGTTTTCTTCGATATCTGAACAAGTGTTTTTTTTTTTGGATTCAGCAAGGCCATTACCTTGTGGATAATAATTCGATAATTGACCCATAATAATTCCATATTCTCCACAAGCCTCCATAGAATTCAACCCGATGAAAATTGAACCATTTTGTGTGATAAATTTATCTGGGACACCTATTATCTCCTCAAATAAATCAATTGAGATTTTTTATTTTAGGTGATAGGTTGTCTTTTAAAAAGGTACTTTTAAAAAAAAAATTAAAGCTCATTTCTAAAAGATTTACGCATGTAATAATGTTTAAATAAACGTTTGTTTAGTTTTTATTTGATCTAATTCAAATCTCAGGTTTCGGTGGCTTAGGAGAACATTTCGATTGTTCATTAGCCACTGAAAGCCTTAGCTTTTGGAAGCTTAAACAAAGGAATCCAGGGCCATTTTAGCCACCGAAATCACAAAAGAGGGGAAAGAGATATCACGTCCTATCACACGTTTCAACCGTCGGGTTCGACATTTTATGATTGCAATAAGCCGTCGAAAATACTAGAGAACGAACCGTTCACGACCGGAAGTTGATCTCTCTGTGATATAAGGAAATCTTTCCAGATCATTATATCATTAAGCCATGTGCTTATGTACCCTCCATTTATTATAGTTATCCACCATGACTGCTGCAAATCATCAAATGTTCCGCTGCATCCCTTGTAATCAATGCCACGTTCTAAATCTCACCCCATTTTTCTCATTTCTATCATAGCCAAGCCGACTTTCTCTAATTCTACGCGGTGAAACTCTCCCTCGAAATATACTCCTTCGATCACAGGTGTGTGAAAACATTGTGGAAAATGAAGAAAGGAACGTCAACCCTGAGGAAAGAGCTCAATGACATCAGTTACCTAGAATCACACCCAGAGGTATGTCAAATGTTCAAGGATGCAGGGTGTTACAATTTTTGCAAAAAATTACAGAGTTCTCATCAACAGGTGGCAGAGGCCTTTGCCCTCAATTTCAATGGAAAGAAAGCAATCATAGGCCGGGATGAATTTGAGATAGATGAAACCCTCATAGCTGAAGTGACAGAGCTTCCCATGACTGGAGAGAAATGGTTTAAAACTACTGTTACTAAGAATGTTTAATTCATGACTTATTTGAAACCAAAACACAGGGGTTTGATATGGAAGAAAGATATTCCTGTATCTTTCCTTGAAGAGAAATGGCAACAGTTATTAAAATCCATAATGGTTTATGTAACTTGTGAAGGGTGATACAACAGGGTGATGATTTACCATTTTAAAATTATAAATCATTTGACCGGTAGAAACCCACTCAATCTACCCTATTTTCTCCATTGAAGTTTATCCAAGATGGCTCATCAGGTCCAGGCCAAGCCTAATCAAGTTGCAGGTAGATTATCCCACCATAGTTTGATCAAAATTTTGGTTTGTGAGTTGTTGTAAAGAAGAGGTAAAGAGTGGAATTACTTCTTATTTTGGAATGATTTCCAGATTGAGGTTCAGCCAGAGGGAAAAAAGAGTCCTCATTCCAAGAAGTCTTCCACTCCCAGAAGTGGAAAGAGGAGGAGGAGAGTTATCTCTCTAGCCCCAGTCAATCAACCCTCTGCTTCCTCTAAGCTTGGCAAAACTAAGAAGAAATTAAATTTCAACAGTGAAGAAGAAAATCCCAAAGAATCCCCAGTGAACAAAAACATTCTTAACCTTCCTTACACAGACTCGGAGGATGAAGAGCACCAGATTGAAACAGGGCATGAGGATTCAGTTACCACAGGGCGTGAAAATTTTGTTTTTGTGGATATATACACAGCAAGTTATGAGAACCTCCCATCACCTACACCTCAAGAAGAACAAGAACCACAAATTGCAGATGCCTCATCTAGCAAACAAGTGAAACAGAGTAAATCAGAAGAAATCAAGAAGCTTAAGAAGAAGTTAGTTGAGAAAGAAGTCATAGAAAGGGTAATAAAAACCAGGTATGAAACTCTATCAAAGAAATTTGCAGAAAGCAACTCATCTTTGGAAAGATTATCCCATGAAAGCACAAAGGAGAAGAAAAAGAAGGACAAGATTGTAAAAAACTACAACAGCTTATGGAGAGTAGCTCAGGGTTTGAAGAAAAAGGTTAGGTCTTTGAGGAAACAAGCTATGTCTTCAAAACACCAGGATCAGACACATGCTTCTCTTGAGACCCTTGCAGAGGTGGAAATTCAATGCAATGAACCAGAGGCAGCCAGTAACCCTACAAATTTTGAGCAAGATGCAGACGCCTCAAAAGATCTGTCCTAAGGCATTTTTGAGCTAAGACAAGGGTATTTTTGAAATTTTGATAATCTCAGGTTTCGATGGCTTAGGAGAACATATCGATTGTTCATTAGTCACCGAAAGCATAACTTTTGGTAGCTAATCGGCCCGAATTCTATCTACTCTAGCTACCGAAAGCATTGATAAGGCAGAAAGTTAATGTTTTTGCACAGGTCCAAGTTTTCCTTGTTCAAAAACCTCAGAAATGGTTCCAATCGATGGAAGATAATTAATGACATCCTTATCAAGAGTTTGTTTTGGTTTTGGAGGTGCACTACAAGATAGAAGGTAAACAACGGTTAGCTATTTTCAAGGTTATAAGACTATTTGACTGTCAACAGGTGTCATGTTTGATTCCTCCCATATCACATGAGATCCAGTAGCCTCGGAAGGCTCACTACACCTGCCAAAGAATCTGAAGAACATAAAGATCAGTCAAGAATTTGAACTGACCTAGTTTATAGGATCTTTATCTACTTTCTTAGGCCAGTTATTGACTTTCTATTTTGGGCAAAATTCAGTCCAGTAATCTAGGATCTTGGAACTGTTTGTAAAGGGCTATAAAGCCAAAAACATTTGATAAACAAAGGGTTCGATTTTGAGTTCTATAATCCACTATTATTGTAAAAAGACACTTTCTTTAATATATTAAGCCTGCAAGCTTCTTTCATTGGTTATTTTCAGACTCTCCTTCATCTCTGTCTATGCATATGAGTTGAAATCATTCTTTTGTTTATGTTTAATGGTCCCATGGTAACTGTCATCTTACTTTCGACTGTTAAGCAAGAATCATAAGCATCCTTGGCTATTTTTTTGACCCATCATATATATGGCCTATGTATGTTCTTGTTAACTGATTGGTTTTCTTATCCATTTGATTTACAAACTTATCTGATAAATAGCTCATGAAGGCCTTGTATTGCATGGATATAGCTAGACTGTCTTGAAGATACAATCCAATGATTAAGATATTCATCTTGATCCAAACCCACACCCATTATTGAGAAAATAGTTACAAAAAGGTTAAGTTACCAGGCATCTCTGAGATACAGCCTAGGAGAGTTTCCTGGACTAATAAAAAATTGGCGTCATTGTTGGGGAGAGGAGACTGAAGCTCAACTTGTTGGTTGTGGAGCCTGATTATCTTCCTGATTCAGAGGTCCCTATTTTCAGCCGTGTTTATACCCCATGAAGTATTTACACCCCAAAAGTATTTACACTCTTCCACGCGGGGGAGTGCAGAGGGGGGGTACCCCCTTTGCGGGGTCCGGGAGGTCCATCCCCCTGGCTGGGGGGTCTGGGGGCAAGTGGGCCCCCAACGGGGGTTCTGGGGCGAAGCCCCCGAAGCAAAAAATTGCCTTGTAAAAGTATATGTAATTTCATTGTAAATCGCGGACCGTTCATTATAAGATTAGCGGATCTAACATTAGAGATTATGCTAGGGGTTTTCCTAGAGGCAACCCTCTTTTATGGGGGAAATGTGTTGCAGCTATGTGAGGGTGAATGTGTGATACGAGAGGAGGCTGTAGAGAGAAAGAAGAGGAAGTTACAAGGTTTGTTGTAGGACATCCCTTCATTTCTTTGGATAATAATAAAGAAAGGACACGGCAATTTCTCTAGTGGAGGGCGTAGCCCTGCTAGGTGAACTCCACGTCATCTGTGTCTCTCTTGTATTGTGTGTCTTCTGTTTGCTTGCATTTATTTATATTATTGCTCCGTGGTCATGTTTTTTTCTAACAACTGGTATCAGATTGTAAGGTAACTCATAGGAAAAGGGTTCTGGTTAGTGGGAGCAATAGGAAGATGGAAAGTTTAGGGTCGAAATTTAAGCACCAAAACTACAGTTATGGAAGATCTGAGATGGAAGACTATTTATATCAAGGATCTATTCCTACCATTGGTGAATTAACAAAAAAGCCAGCTGACCATGAAGGAGGAAGAATGGGAGATTCTTGAAGCCGAGAGAAGGGGCTCCTAGGAGCGATCCCCGAATTTGAGAGCACAGCTACGTCGGTGGCTTTCAATATTCGAAAGAAAACACAACGAAGGATTTGATGGATCTGTTGTGGTGTATGAAAAACCCTCGACATCGAATAAAGGTATTTCTAATGAAGAGATTATTTAATATGAATATGTTTTTTTTTTTTTTTTATTTTTATCATTTTAAATTAAATTTAATATGGTTACTAATCAACTAAGTTTTTGTAAAGTGGACTTTGATGATGAGTTAGGACTCTTCTAATCTTATTGCTCATTGCAGGAAAGATGGAATAAACTTGGTCATGGAAACACGTAAGTAACTCTGTCTACGGTTCAAATACTTTAAATTTGATGATGTTGTTGGTGTTATCCTTGTGAGGAAATGCGACGAAAAAAAAATAGGTGAAGCATCAGAGTACATTGAACATGGAGGCGGGGAAGACAAAGATGGGATAGAGGAAAGGGCTCGGAAACCGTGGAAATTCTAGGAAAGGGAAGATCCAAATCCAGAAATAGGAAAGATAGAGAGTCATTTGGGTTGTGGGAAGAAAGGTTATCCCTACGAGAGAAAGAAATTTGCCGAGCTCTAAAGAAACAAAGAGATGGACAGGCTCGGGAAGCAAATATAGCAGGTGATGTGTTACAATATGCTTTAATTCTTTCTGTAGAAAATATTCCCCGAATCTTGGGTAGTAGATTCCGGGGGAGCTTCATTTCATACCACCTGATAGGAAACATTTTCTAGATTATATTTAAGGTGATTTTGGACGAGTTCTAATTTGGTGATAATAGACCATGCAAAATTGTTGGAATGGGAAATGTAAAATAAAGCAACAAAATGGAAACCAATGGTTGTTGAAAGAGGAGGTAAAAACATGTTCCAGTTGGAGGTAGAAATCTGATTTCAACCGAGGGCAATTGGCAGAGTGAAGGTTGTATATCCATATTCTGGATAAGGCGTGGAAGGTCATCAAAGGATCATTGGTTATAACAAAAGAAGAGAATGTAGGTACTTTGTATCTATGTATTGGTATCACCCGACTCTATGTCTTTAGCTTCTGAGAGTGGATCTGACACTATGGCATCATAGAGTTTATAGTGAAGAATTGTCGAGATCCTTCACAAAAGAAATTTGTTGCGGATCTTAAGCAGTTGGTTGTTCTTGTGAGCATTGTGTTTATGGAAAACAAAAGAAATTCATTTCAGAGTTGGAAAAGAAAAGAAAGAATGAAAGGTTAGAGCTTGTACATCTGAGATGTGGGGACAGGCTCGTATATCATCTCTTGGTGGCTCTCATTGTATATTTACTTTATTGTCACAACTAGAAAAACTTGGGTTTATTGAATTGACAAAAAATCTGATGTTTTGATACTTTTTAAGAAATGGAAAGCTTTAGTTGAGAATGAAGAGCGAGGGAAAAAGGTTAAGTGTCTCGGATCCGGATAATGGAGAGGTGAATATTTTAGCAATGAGTTTGATGATTCTTGTTCATACCATAGGATTCATAGTAGAGAGAAAACAGTTCCATGAACACCACAAAGAAAATGGTGTCGAAGGATGAACGGACAATCATGGAGGCTACGTGAAAGGTATGAAGTTACATGCTGATTCTGAATGATGTAAATGCTGCATTTACTTAATAATAAGCGAAGGACCTTCAAAGCTCTTTGGATGGTGAATTCGAGGAAGGATGAATGGGCGAGGAAAAAAAGGTAAACTATTCTTTTTGAAAACTTTTGGTTGTGAAACATTTGTCCATATTGATAAAAGAAAATAGAACAAAGCTTGAGGCCAAATCAAAGAAATGTACATTGGATATGGTGTTAATGATTTTGGTTATCTCTTATGGGATTATGAAAATAACAAAATCATTAGGAGTAGAATCATATTCAATACGAGAAGGTCATGGCAGGTCGATTCTGAGGGAAAAGCGAGAAGCGAGAAAAAGTAGATTACACAGTGCTTGATGAGGTCATTTAAAAAGAAATTCCAAAGGAACACGAAAATCAAAATGTACAACAAAAAGAGAAACATGCACCTAAAAATTTCACAAGTGTTGTTAGAAGATCTACCAGGTTAAGTGTACCCCACAGGCAGTACTCTCCTTCATTATATTATTTATTGTTGATTGATTACGGTGAACCCGAATGTTATGAAGAAGCAATGCGGTAGAGACTAAAAAAGAAGTGGGAGCAAAGGCATGTGAAAAGGAAATGGATTCCTTGGAAAATAACCGGACTTGGGACTTGGTTCAGTTACTTATAGGAAAAAGAGCATTCTGCAGAATAAATGGTAGGTTTACAAAGTTGAAGGAAGAAGATGGAGGAGAAAAGCGAGGGTACAAAGGCTAGACTTGTTGTAAAGGGTTTACACAAAAGAAAGGTATAGATTTTGATGAAATATTTTCTCCTGTTGTTAAAATGAATTCAAATTAGAACTATTTTTAAGTCTTGTGGCAATAGAAGGTTTGCATCTTGAGCGGTTAGATGTAAAACAACTTTTCTCCATGGGGATTTGGAGGAAGAGATTTATATCACGGCCGTACGGGGGTATGAGGTCAAAGGAAGGAGAATTTGGTATGCGGGTTGAAGAAAAGCTTGTATGGCCTAAGCTGACTCCAAAGCGTTAGTATCTCGAAGTTTGGCTTAGTGAGGTTTATGAGAGAACATGGTTATAATAGATGTCATTACGATCAACGTGTTTATTTTAAAAGGCGCTAGAAAATGGAAGCTATATTATCTTGCTATTGTATGTAGATGACATGCTTATTGCGGGGACTAATATGCAGGATACAAATGTGCTTAAGAAGAAATTAGTTTTTTTTTTGCGATGAAGGATTTGGGTCTTTAGAAAGAAATCCTTGGTATGAGAAGAATAAGAGATAGGAAAAATTGCAAGCTGACATTGTCTCGGGGTGAGTACAGAGAAGGTGTTGGAGAGGTTTAGAATCACGGAGATACAAAACCAGTTAGTACACCTTTGGCCATTTCAAATTAACTAAGGAAATGTGTCCAAGAACGAGGAGAATAGAATATGTCGGGGTCCCATATTCATGGCCGGTAGCGTGATGTATGAAATGGTTTGCACAAGACAGATATTGCATACGATTGGGATTTTTGAGCGGGTATATGAACAATCCGGGTAAAGAACATTGGGAGACAATTAAGTGGATTCGAGGGTATTTGAGAGGTACTACTACACATGCATTATGTTTTGAGTTCAAACACTTTCTACAAGGATATGTTGATTTAGATATGGCGGGTGGTAGAACCATGAGGTGGAGCACCACAGGGCATGTTTTACTATAGGTGGAACAACGGTAGTTAGTTCAAAGCTGCAAAAGGTTGTTTACTTTCAACAGAGGCCGGTATGTTCTTTTCTGAGGCTAAGAAAAGATTTGGTTATAAAGGTTTATGGAGAATTGGGAAAGAAGCGGGAGGACAACAAGATTTATGCGTGGCCGGTCGAGTCCATTCACCTTGCAAGGGCTGACCTTCCATTGAAGACTAAGCATATCGGTTGAGGTACCACTTCACACGATCCGCTTTGGAAGATGGACAATTGAAGATGGAAAAGATACACACTAGCGAGAATCCTGGAGACATGTTAACAAAAGGAGTAACCGGGGACAAACTAATTTCCTGCTCAGTTTCAATCGACCTTCAAGCATGAAGGCGAAGATAAGAAATTTTCCAGGTCCAAGAAGGTTCAGATTCCGGCATATCTGGCCGGTGGTGGAGTTGTTGAGATCAGTCTCAAGTGGGAGATTGATTTTGGTTGTGGAGCTGATTATCTTCTAATTGAAGAGGTCCTGAACGACCATGTTTTACTGTATTTTGATGTGCTTCCGCGAGTCTGGAGGAAGTCACCCCCTCTGCTTGAGGTCCGGGGTTAAAATGTCCCCGGTAGAAGTCACAGGGGCAAGTGGGCTATTCGAGAATTCAGTGAAGCCCCAAAATAAAAATTGCCTTGTAAAGGTATGGCAATTTCATTGTAAATCTGGACCCGTTCATTATAAGATTGTGAGATCTAACGGTAGAGATTATGCTGGGTTTTGCCTAGAAGGCAACCACTGCTTTTATGAGGGAAATGTGTTCGTCTATGCATTGAGGGGTGAATATTGTGATACGAGAGGGGCGTGAGAGAAGAAGAGGGGTGAATATTGTATTTTGAGAGAGGAGACTGTGAGAGAAAGAAGAGGAAGTTACAGCGGGTTTTGCTGTAGGTTGTATCCCTTCATTTGCTGGATAATAATAAAGAAAGGACCTGGCAATTTCTCTGGTGGACGTAGCCCACATTGGGTGAACCACGTAAATCTATGTCTCTCTTGTATTGTGTGTCTTCTGTGTTTTTGTTTCTGCATTTGTTTTATATTATTGCTCCGCGGTCCTGTTTTTTCTAACACAGCTTCCTTGGGAGATGACAAGATCCAACTTTGATGATAGACAAAGTTTGGACACATTTTGGGTTGTAACCATCTATCTGGTGACTCCATTGGAACGAAGTGTTTCCGAGAAGGGCTCATACCAGGGCAAACCAAGAAAGACCACTAGCAGCACCAATTCCAGATCTTGAGAAGATCATCAGAAGTGGAAAAGCTTTGCAAAGACAAAATTCTAGATCTGCAAGAGCATCTAATCCAAGTATTTCAAGAAACACTTCCTCTTTTGTATCTAGAGAGCCTCTTGTCGAATCCCCTTCTGTTAAAACTTCTAGTTCTCATAAAATTGAGATTGTGTCAGAAAGATTGAAGGGTGACGAGCCTTCAATTTCCTCTGATGTTATAGATTCTATTTCTGAGCATGTTACTATACCCAACTTAAGATAAGAAGTTGTAGAATCCCTCCAAGAAAAGGACTCTTCCTCTTCTTTGAATTCTTCACCAATTAAGCCTATAGAGAGTTTTTTCCATACTCATACCAGTCTTCCCGTTCTTGAAGATATTTTACAATATATTTCCTCTAAGGGTGAAGAAAACTTGGCCTTACTGCTCGGTCAGTTTTACAGAGCCTCTTACTTTCCACCTTATTCAAGAAACACTTTCCAGGGTAGTCATCCTACCAGTGCTTCTCCTTCATTCCTCAGTGAAGTAAGACCACCATTGTCCATAGTCTCACATATCCCATCTCAGCCATCATCTACAAAAAATTCTTCCTTTGCATCAACCCCCAAGATTGCCATGGTTGCCCCTTTGAAAAAAATGGAACAAATCTTAGCCAATAGGTATGCCCCTCTTGTGTTGCCCAATCCCTTATCATCCATGCCAACAAGAGATTATTAGAAATATATGCCGAAGTTTACTAGATTTGGGGATTATACTGTTGAGGAACATATAGAAGTTTTCTATGCTTATGATGAGAACATTAACATTTCAGAGGAAGATGTTTGGACCATAATTTTTGTGCAGACCTTGGATGGCCAAGCCAGGAAGTGGTTCAAGGAAATACCAACAAATTTAGTGGCAGGCATTGAGTAGTTAGACGAGGTGTTTCGAAACATTGGGGAGAAAGAAGAGATCTCTTGTATTATATTTCTGAATTTGGAAATCTAAGAAGAGAAAATGGGGAGTCTATCTCAGACTTCACCAAAAGATTTAATAAAATGTTCAGCAAGATTCCTGCAGAGATCAAGCCAACTGATGCATAAGAAAAGATCACTTACTCTTCTTCCTTTGATCTATTAGTTTGCTTAATCCTTAGAGAAAGAAGGTCAGCCACACTCGCTTTAATGCAAGATGTTTCTCTTGAGGTTGAATATAATATTATGGCATCCCCGAAACTCAAAGGAAAATTTGAGAGAAAGAAGTTGTCTGCTGATCCTCCTTCTTCTTCAAATACCAAAATGGAAAAGATGGCCAAGATGTTGGATAGATTGACCTCAGAAATGTCAAAACTTAAAATTCAGAGTCAGCAACCAGTAAGAAGTAAAGAGCCTAATTCTTATGCTCCCATGAATCCCAATGCATTCCCTTACAGAAGGAACAACCAGTAGGTCTAGATCCTTTAGAGAGACAAGAATGCAGCTGATGACCAAAGGATCAGGGCCCCATTCCAAAATGCAATTCTAGAAGAAGAACAGGAGCTATCTCATGATGAAATTGAAGAAGAAGATGACATCAATTTCTTTGGGGATGAAAATGATTCCTCCTTTTTGACACAAATAGATTATGAGGAGGTCCAGATGGACGAGCAGATTCATGAGGCAAGCATTGGAGAATATTTTTATCAGACAGATGATCAACCAGGTTACAATTTAAGATCTAATATTGTTGCTCCAAAGACATTGCTTGCTGCTCACAGGAAAAAGAAAGATGTTGTTGCCAAATAGCCTGTTGGTCCTGTAAAGAAGATGTCCACTCCTACAAAATAGCAGCAGAAGCAATTGAAGCCCCAAGCCAAAGAACAAGTCTCCCTCAGAGATCCTCCTAACGAGGTAAAACCTTCTGATAGATTTTCATACTCATTTAATTTCGAATCAGAAATTCAGAAGGTGAAAATACCTATGCCATTGAATGAACTTATGAAGAATGACATATTCAAGTCTTCTATCCTGAAGTCCCTTCAACCGAAGACTCCTCTAGCTGCTGATTACGTAAACCTTCAAGATGACAAGCCCACAGTGACTATAGGACCTATGGTAGAAGATCGATATGACTCTTGTCCACCCTTCTACATATCCCTAAATATCCATGAAAATATCCTTCACAACTGCTTGCTTGACTCAAGAGAATCACACAATCTTATGCCTAAAGAAGTGATGGATGAACTTGGGCTTGACGTCACAAAACCTTACCATGATCTCTTCTCTTTTGACTCTAGAAAAGTCATATGCCTCGGCCTCATAAAATACCTTGTCATAAACCTTTCCCAGCTGCCAATGAGAAACATGGTAATGGATGTTGTAGTGGTTGATACTCTACCCAATTTCGGCCTCCTTTTGTCGCGTTCATGGAGAAAAAGGCTAGGGGGTACCTTGCATATGGATCCTTCATATGCCACAGTCCTGGTTTTTGAAGGAGAGATAAAGAGACTTTACAGAGAAAATAAGCTTTCCTACATCATTAGTTATGGGAAACATTCTGTAAACCATCTAATTTATGATTTAGACATAGACTTTGGATCATGCATTGTGCAAATAGATGATTCTCAGCCAAATCCTTTGCAGCTCACAAAGCCTACTTATCAGCAGACTGATGGGAAGAGTACTCCCATGTGGACCATGTTCTTTGATGGTGCTAGTACCAAAGACTCAGCAGGTGCATGTGTAGTTTTGATTTCTCCTTCGAAAGAGGCTATGCATTTGTCTTTTAAGCTTGATTTCAAAACTACTAACAATATTGCAGAGTATGAGGATTTTCTATTGGGATTAAATTCTGCCAAGGAGATGGGAATCAAAGGACTAAAATTGTTTGGAGATGTGGATATCATCATACAGCAAGTGAACAGTACTTTCCAAGAAAAACATGTCAGATTGAAATCCTACAGGGATGAGGTATGGAAAATCAGGGACTCTTTTTCCATTTTTGACATTTCTTATGTACCCAAAGATGTGAATCATCTTGTTGATTCCCTTGCTGTCTCAACCAGTATGTTTATTCCTCCCATGCCTCCTAGACTGAATTATGAAATCCAAGTCAAATATAGACCATCCCTGCCTGACAATATCAAATATTAGAATTTTTTTGAAGATGATGATGAGCTTAGTAGATTTCTCTAGGTGGTAGATGAATTTTTTGATATGCATATTGACCAGAAAAATCAAAATGTAGAGGAATCCAAGAAGCCTAAGCTAAAAAGAAAAATGGGTCAACATGATATCGTTCGGTTGCCCAACAATTATATACCTCAGGGTTTGGTGCCTCTTGAGAAGATTTTCGATCAAAACTATGTCCCCTACAAACCTGATAAGAAGGAGAAAGATCCTATTGTCCATGAGCACAATATAGGAAGCCAAAATCATCCTAAATCCATAAATCTGTCCACTAAATTAACCACTGATCAGAGGTCTGAATATTGCAACATTATGAAGGAATTTGCTGATGTTTTTGCCTGGAAATACAGTGATCTGAAAACCTATGATCCTGAGGTCATTCAACATAAGATTCCCCTTAAGAAATATACCATCCCTTTCAAACAAAAACTGAGACCTATCAGTCCTCTCTTATGGCCTGTAATTGAAAAAGAAATCAAAAAGCTCCTTGATGCCAAAATTATAATTCCTTTAAGATACTCTAAATGGATCTCAAATATAGTAATAGTGAGAAAGAAAAATGGTGAGATCAGGTTATGTGTTGATTTTAGAAACCTAAATAAGTGCTCAAAGAAAGACAACTATCCCCTACCCAAGATGGAACATTTGCTGCAAAGAATTTCAGGGGCCACTATCATGTCTTTCCTAGACGGATTCTCAGGCTATAACCGGATGTTTGTACATCCTGATGACCAAGAAAAAATTTCCTTTACTACTCCTTGGGGTACCTTCATGTACGCCAAGATTCCATTCTGGCTAATGAATGTCGGGGCCACTTTTCAGAGGGCCATGGACATAGATTTCATGAGAGAGAAGGACAAGTTTGTCCTCATCTATCTTGATGATATCACAGTTTATTCTAGCAGTCATGAAGAGCATCTGAAGCATCTGAAAAGAATATTTTTGAAATGCAGACAGTTTGGGATTTTGCTGAACCCCAAAAAATCTCAATTTACTCTCAAGAAGGGTAAGATCCTAGGCCACATTGTTTCAGCGGAAGGAGTGAAAATTGATCCAACTCGGGTGGAATCAATTCAGAGGTTGTCCATACCAAGGTCAAAGAAGGATATCCAATCTCTACTCGGTAAGATACATTTTGTCAGAAGATTTATTCCAAATTTCACTGAGTTAGTGAAACACATAACCTCTATGCTAAAAAAGGGATCCGAGATAAAATGGACAGACAATGCAAGAAGTTCATTTCAGGATATCAAACAGGCTATCATGGAATCCCCCACTCTAATCAGTCCGGATTACACCAAGAACTTCTATATTTTCTCTTTTGCTTCCTATGACATGGTGGCAACAATATTGTTACAAAAAGATGATGAAATTCTTGATCACCCGGTGGCCTTTTTCAGCAAATCACTCAGAGGTGTTGAACTAAGGTATGATCCTATAGAAAAACAAACTTATGCTCTCATTAAGTCATTAAAATCTTTTAGAATTTATATCGTCCATGCAAAGGTTGTTTCCTATGTTCCTTTAGCCTCTATGAAGGATGTATTGACTCAACCTGATATTGATGGAAAGAGAGCTAAATGGATCGCAAAGCTGATTGAGTTTGAAATAGAAGTGAATCCCACTAAACTGATAAAAGGCCAAGGCCTTGCCAAGCTTTTGACAGAAGAGAACTGTGATCTTTTGGACATAAATTTCATTGGGGAAAGTTCAACAAGTTTGCAGACAGGGGTAGCAGTGGAAGAACAATGTGGAAGCCATTAGGTGGTCGATCATTTGTCTTCATGTGAGTGGTATTCATGTATTATTCATTTTTTACAGAAGTTGGAGGTTTCTCCTGAACTTAGCATGACTCAAGCCCAATCCCTTAAGCTCAGAGAAATTAAATTTTGCATTAATAATAATCTTTTGTATTGGAAAGATCCTACTGGTTTACTACTAAGATGTTTAGACAAAGAAGAGTCAACTAAAGTCATGCATTAGTTTCATTCAAGTATTTGTAGAGGCCATCATTACTGGAAGACCACAACTCATAAGATCTTAAGGGTTGGGTATTATTGGCCTTTTCTTTTTTTAGATGTGTGCGCCTTTGTGAAATCTTGTGATAAGTGTCAAAGATTCACAGGAAAACAACAACTAAAATCTCTGCCCCTGAGACCCATTGTAGTGAATGGTCCTTTTCAGCAGTGGGGTTTAGATTTCATAGGCGAGATTAATTCTTCGTCTAGTGGTCATCATAAATGGATCTTGATAGCCATTGACTATTTTACAAAGTGGATAGAGGAAATACCCACTAGAAATGCCACTCATTAGGTCGTCATGAAGTTTCTCTATGAGAACATCCTGAGCAGATTCAGTTGCCCAAAAAGGCCAGTGATAGATAATGAAGTAGCTTTCAAAGCCGATGCATTGGTTGACATGTGTAAATAAACGGGCATTCAATTGGTACACTGTACTTCCTACTACCCTCAGGGTAATGGCCTTGCCGAGTCATCCAATAAGAGTCTAGTTAGAATCATCAGAAAGTTGTTGGAGGAGAATCAAAAGAGTTGGGATTCTAAACTAAAGTTTTCTGTTTGGGCAGACAAAGTAACTAGCAAGAAATCCATAGGAACTTCTCCCTTCAAACTGGTTTATGGAACTGATGCCATTTTCCCCATTCAGCTAGTTTTACCAGTGGCTAAGTTTTTTCAGGAGGAACAAATTGAATCAAATGATATGATGAGAAGAATGCTTGAATTGGTAGAGTTGCAGCAGGTCAGAGAACAACTGGTGGATAAATCATAGGCTCATCAAAAGAGGATCAAGGATACTTTTGACAGAAAAGAAAATATGGATGACTTTTAGGTTAGTGACTGGGTTCTGAAATGGGATGCCCTCAGACAAGATAAAGGAAAGAACGACAAGTTTGACTCTTTGTGGACTGGTCCTTTCATGATAATTCAAGTACATCACAACAACACCTTCATTCTGCAAAGTCTGGAAGGTGAAGAAATGTTTGGTGGCCCAGTCAATGGGCATTTTCTGAAACTCTATTTCATATAAGGCTTCGAAGCCTTGTCATTGTAATTTTTATTTTCATCTTTGTTTTTACAAAATAACTCCATGCCCAATGGAAACACTAGTAGATAGGTTTGAATTTTTGTTTTTCAGGAAAGGCATTGGTTCTGTGGTTCTTGAAACCTCACAGGGAGGCTTTCACCCCCAATAGGAGCCAGTGTTATGTCCTCAAATAAATCAATTGAGATTTTTTATTTTAGGTGATAGGATGTCTTTTAAAAAGGTACTTTTAAAAATTTTTAAAGCTCATTTCTCAAAGCTTTACGCATGTAATAAAGTTTAAATAAACGTTTGTTTAGTTTTTATTTGATCTAATTCAAATCTCAAGTTTTGGTGGCTTAGGCGAACATTTCGATTGTTCATTAGCCATCGAAAGCCTTAGCTTTCGGAAGATTAAACAAAGGAATCCAGGGCCATTTTAGCCACCGAAATCGTAGAAGTGGGGAAAGATCCAGCACGTCCTATCACATGTTTCAACCATCAAGTTTGACATTTTATGATTGCAATAAGCCACCGAAAAGACTAGAGAATTAACCATTCATGACCATAAGCTGATCTCTCTGTGATATAAGCAAATCTTTCCAGATCATTATATCATTAAACCATGTGCTTACATACCCTCCATTTATTATAGTTATCCACCATGATTGTTGCAAATCATCAAACGTTCCGCCGCATCCCTTGTAATCAGTGCCACATTCTAAATCTCACCCCAATTTTCTCATTTCTATCACAGTCGAGCTAACTTTCGCTAATTATACGCAGTGCAACTCTCTCTGAAATCTTCTCCTTCAATCACAGGTGTGCGAAAACATTGTGGCAAATGAAGAAAGGAACATCAACCCTGAGGAAAGAGCTCAACGACATCAGTTACCTGGAATCACACCCGAAGGTATGTCAAATGTTCAAGGATGCAGGGTGTTACAATTATTGCAAAAAATTACAGAGTTCTCATCAGCAGGTGGCAGAGGCCTTTGCCCTCAATTTCAATGGAAGGAAAGAAATAACAGGCTGGGATGAATTCAAGATAGATGAAACCCTCATAGCTGAAGTGACAGAGCTTCCCATGACTGGAGAGAAATGGTTTAAAACTAATGTTACTAAGAATGTTGAATTCTGAACTTATTTGAAACCAGAACACAGGGGTTCGATATGGAAGAAAAATATTCCTGTATCTTTCCTTGAAGAGAAATGGCAATAGTTATTAAAAGCCATAATGGCTTATGTAACTTGTGAAGGGTGATACAACAGGGTGATGATTTGCCATTTTAAACTTATAAATCATTTGACTGGTAGAAACCCAGTCAATCTGCCCTATTTTCTCCACCGAAGTTTATCCAAGATGGTGCATCGGGTCCAGGCCAAGCCTAATCAAGTTGCAGGTAGATTATCCCACCATAGTCTGATCAAAATTTTGGTTTGTGATTTGTTGAAAAGAAGAGGTAAAGAGTGGAATTACTTCTTATTCTAGAATGATTTCTAGACTAAGGTTCAGCCAAAGGGAAAAAAGAGTCATCATTCCAAGAAGTCTTCCACTCCCAGAAGTGGAAAGAGGAGGAGGAGAGCTATCTCTCCAACCCCAGTCAATCAACCCTCTCCTTCCTCTAAGATTGGAAAAACTAAGAAGAAATTAAATTTCAACAGTGAAGAAGAAAAGCCCAAAGAATCCCCAGTGAACAAAAACATTCTTAATCTTCCTTACACAGACTCAAAGGATGAAGAGCACCAGATTGAAACAGGGCACGAGGATTCAGTTACCATAGGGCATGAAAATTTTGTTTTTGTGGATATATACACAGCAAGTTATGAGAACCTATCATCACCTACACCTCAAGAAGAACAAGAACCACAAATCGTAGATGCCTCATCTAGCAAACGAGTGAAACAGAGTAAATCAAAAGAAATCAAGAAGCTTAAGAAGAAGTTAGCCGAGCAAGAAGTGCTAGAAAGGGTGATAAAAATAAGGTATGAAACTATGTCAAAGAAATTTACAGAAAGCAACTCATCTTTGGAAAGATTATCCCATGAAAGCACAAAGGAGAAGAAAAAGAAGGACAAGATTGTAAAAAACTACAACAGCTTATGGAGAGTAGCTCAAGGTTTGAAGAAAAAGGTTAGGGCTTTGAGGAAACAAGCTATGTCTTCAAAGCACCAGGCTCAGACACATGCTTCTCTTGAGACCCTTGCAGAGGTGGCAGTTCAGTGCAATGAACCAAAGGCACCCATTAACCCTACAAATTTTGAGCAAGATGCAGAAGCCTAAAAGATTTGTCCTAAGGCGGTTTTGAGCTAAGACAAGGGTATTTTTGAAATTTTGATAATCTCAAGTTTCAGTGGCTTAGACGAACATATAGATTGTTCATTAGTCACTGAATGCAGAAATTTTGGTAGCTAATCGGCCCGAATTCTATCTACTCTAGTTATTGAAAGCATTGATAAGGCAGAAAGTTAATGTTTTTGCACAGGTCCAATTTGTCCTTGTTTAAAAACCTCAGAAATGGTTCCAATCAAAGGAAGATAATTAATGACATCCTTATCAAGAGTTTGTTTTGGTTTTGGAGGTGATTTACAAGATAGAAAGGTAAACAACGGTTATCTATTTTCAAGGTTATAAGACTGTTTGACTATCAACAAGTGTCATGTTTGACTCCTCCCATATCACATGAGATCCAGTAGCCTCGGAAGGCTCACTACACCTGCCAAAGAATCTGAAGAACATAAATATCGGTCAAGAATTTGAACTGGCCTAGTTTATAGGATCTTTATCTACTTTCTTAGGCCAGTTATTGACTTTCTATTTTGGGAAAAATTCGATCCAGTAATCTAGGATCTTGGAACTGTTTGTAAAGGGCTATAAAGACCAAAACATTTGATAAACAAAGGGTTCAATTTTGAGTTCTATAATCCACTGTTATTGTAAAAAGACACTTTCTTTAATATATTAATCCTGCAAGCTTCTTTTATTTGTTATTGTCAGACTCTCCTTCATCTTTGTCTATGGATATGAGTTTAAATCATTCTTTTGTCTATTTTTAATGGTCCCATGGTAACTGTCATCTTACTTTTGACTATTAAGAAAGAATCATAAGCATCCTTGGCTAGTTTTTTGACCCATCATATATATTGCCTATGTATGTTCTGGTTAACTGATTGGTTTTCTTATCCATTTGATTTACAAACTTATCTGATAAATAGCTCTTGAAGGCCTTGTATTGAATTAATATATCTATATTGTCTTGACTATACAATCCAGTGATTAAGATATTCATCTCGATCCAAACCCACACCCATTATTGAGAAAATAGTTACAAAAAGGTTAAGTTACCAGGCATCTCTGAGATACAGCCTAGGAGAGTTTCCTAGAGTGATAAAAACACCAAATATCGATAGAATATTATCTTTGAGGAACTTAATTATCTCTTCAGAATCATCCTTATTTAATGCCACTGTTTCCATCCATTTCATGAAATAATATGTAGTCGTTAGAATGTACATATGCCCCTTGCTAGACTTTGGATTAACTGGCCTGACAACATAAAGTACCCACTGGTAGAATGTTGTTCCACAATTATGGGAAGTAAAGGCATCATGGATCTCTTCATTTTTCCTGAAAACTACTGGCACAATAGACACTTACTTATTGTGGCATATGAGTGTTGTAGGAAAATTCCCCTGCAGACAGGTGAATTCCCTTTTGGATCTTAGACCCCTATGACCAAGACAGAAAAGTGATAAATTTGATCACTGACATTCCTTCAAACATAGCTAAGCTAATCAACAGAGAAGAGGAAGAATATATGAGTACCCTTTTATGAAGTTTTCCATCGCCCAGTCCAAGTTGAGCCTTGATCCCCAAGCCTTTTAAAAATTCCTTCAATCAAATAAAGCATTAAGACAAATCATACTTCCTACTCTAGCATGATTAGTTTAAAACTAGATTCATCCAAAGAGACAAGGACATGAAAATGTACACAAACTTGAAGGAAACAGGCCAAGCACATATATATTTATGAGAACTCAAAAGAGATACTTACAAACCATTGATGAAGTTGCAACAACCTCTCCAAGTACTCCTTGTCCAACCCTTGCATAAAGCTTTCTAAATCAGAGGTTTGATATCCCCAATAGATTTCTTCCTTATGAGATCATAAGTTTGGTATCTCTAAACTTTTCCATGTCCCCTCCTCCATGGAAATACCTCATTATATAATATTTGGAGGCTTAACCACCATGGATAGGATCTCTCATTAGATCCACTAAAAAAGGGATCTCTAAGATATTTAGAGAGAAAATATTTCTTAAGTATTTTAGGGAGGAAATATCTCTCAAGGGATTTTAAGGAGGAAATATTTCAACCATCCATGAGATCCTCCACCTTCCCTAAAAAAGAGGAAACCAAATGTGAGATGTATTCTCACACTTAATTACTTTCTTTTTCATGAATAATAATAATAATTCACGTGCACTTGATTCTCACACTTAATCAATTTATTTTTCGTGAATATTAATAATAATTCATGTGTACTTGGTATTTTGGCCTTCATGTAATATATCCCTCCTCCACATTGAATAGGTATTGTAACATAGGTTATTCCATGGTGTCGAGGTGTATGAGACACTTATATGACACTTTACAACACTTAGGGCGAGGTACCTAGGTGTGAAAATTTCATGTGTAACGGAATGCCCCCCCAAAGTGTGAGGTCAAAAGAGAGAATGATGGCCAAAACACTTTACAAATATTTGATGCAAGGGTGTAGAGTTGGAGAACCTAGAAGAATTTTCAAACAACCATCAAACATTATTAATATATGTTCCATTTTCGAGGGAGGCATACCTATGCTCGGAATATGAGATGACTCAAAGCACGGTCGTTGACCAATACACTGCGGATCCATGAAAAATATTGACTAAGGATATGGCCACCAAAAATACAATGTGGATCCATACCTCCATGACATGAACTGATCGTAGCCATGAAAAATACACACTGGATCTACGAGATGATAAGACATAGCCACAGACCATTACAATGTGGATATATGTGACAATCCATACATCATCATGCTCAAATGATCTCCTTCGCAGCCTGGGAAAAGTAGTTTAACAGAGTGAATGCTCAAGCCAGGGTCTTTGTCCCAATCCCAATGTTGTACAAATCCAGCCATGTGAATAGATGTTTTGATGTCAAACATGGTAGAAACCACTTGATTAATGGTCATTGAGGTAAACCATTAACAAGTGTGAGGGAAATCACTAATGATGTCAATGACTCCCAAGGGACCCTAGTAAATTATAGCGAAAGTGAATAAATGAGCTAAAGTCAAACATTCATGGAATCATCCAATCAGAGGTCAATGATGTAAACCTACTTTTGAAGGTGAGGAGGTCTGCCATTGAGGCATGCAGGTCCCAAGGTACTAACTAGTTTCTAAGTCTAATTCTCGGATTATGTGTTGAAGTCGACAGGAAAAGACTCGTCGAAGGAGGGCCTTGATGTATCCCCCATCAATGACATGAAAATGACATAGGAAAGTGATGTAAGATGGTGAATAAAATGAGTATGGACTAACACAAGAAACCAAAACTGGAAATACTTCATATGGATGGTTTGAAGTGAAACTTCCCTTGAACATGATGAGGCACGGCAACTGACTTGGCAGCATTGACTCAACAAGTACCAAAATGTAATGTGACGACAATAAGAGCACTCTTCGACTAGGCGAAAAAGTATGGAAACACATGGAATTGGTATGAATCAAAGACAAGCATATTACCCAACTGTAAGTAGAGACACAAACAGGTGCCATGTTCAAGGGTGACAAAAGATGCCATAAAGGATTCTCAAAAACTTGACCCACTTCCTTCAATTTTTTCCCCCACCCATATAGATGAGTACCTCTTTTTAATTTAACGAGCTCGAGGAGGGTAACACATTCTCGGTATAACTCACCTTCAATAAGTTCCTCTTCCTTTATTTAACGAAATGGAAGAACTAAGGGTTCGTCCCCATATGGGCCCTTCCATGTGTATTTTAGTGAGTCCAAAGAAAGAAAACTCGGTGGTTTTTTATGTTTAGAGAGTATGAAAAGAACTTAAAGATGACTCAAGGGTTGTCCTTTTTCATAATATTAGTCCCGTGAGGCCGAAAAAGAGATAAACTACCACTCAAAAGACACCCTTTCAAACCTTTTAACGAGTGTAAAAGGAAGCAAGATCACTCGACAATCTTTTCATGTTTAGAGAGTCTGAAAAGAACTTAGAGACTCCAGGGGGTTCCTTTTTTGTATAACCATTATGATTCCAAAAAAATGATAAACGTCTACTCAGTTACATTCTCATGTATTTACAATCATGAGAAAGAACAAAGACTAAGCTTGGTATTGGTTTCATTTTTACACAAGCTTGAAACAAAATTAAACTATGCTTGTAAATTCCCAACGTAATTTCCAAAGGTAGGGATACCCATGGATGGTTGGTACTATGCCCCCATCTTGAAAAGACAACGGATTAACTCTAGAATGATAATCAAAGGCTGGATAAATTCCCCACAAGATTCAATTCATTCACCGACTTTGAGGTTGTCACCAATTTATGTACTATATGGAGAAAAAGGATAAGGGTGAATGAAATGAAGGTTCAAATACGATACCTAACGAAAGAATCAACTTGGTATGAGAGGTGAATATTTCATTTTTTAATGAGATTGACACAAGAAAACAACTATGCTCAAGGCTCCAAGTTGAATCCCCATATTTCTATTTCAATTTTTAATGAGCTTGCCACAGAGAGGAAAAACTATGCTCGTAGCTTCTGTTTCATTTTTTAACGAGATTTCCATAGAGAATAAAATATGCTCATTACCTTTTTGTTCATGGCTTCCAAGAGGATAATGATATGGAAGGAATACATGTCAAGGGACAAACGTCAATAATGGCTTCCAAGAGATCTTCACTAGATGGAAGAGAAGCACTCTGGAAGGAATACATGTCGATGACCTCGATAAGGGTAGGGAGATCTAGCTCTAAAATCCCTATTTAAGAGATCACCATGTCAACTACCCAATCTAAGTCACAAAAGGTTGAGATTACAGTGAAAGGCTCATCTTCATCGGCAGCTGAAGGCATGGGAGATAACGCCACATAATTGACCTGTGGCGGGGGTGATACCGTCTGCATATAAGACCCATTTAGGGAGGTCAATGGGTTGGTAATCAAGTCAGGACCAACACATGAAAATTGATCAATAGCCACAATTCTTCCATCGTGAGGGAAAGATATCAGACAAAAAAAAGTGGACACAATAGCTTTCATGGCATAGACATTGTTAGACAACTAAGAGGAGGGGGTGAATCAGTTGTTATTGTGCTTAAAAAATTATTCCCATTTTAAAATATTTACGGAACACTCAATGATGATCACAATAATGTAGGGAAGTAAGCAATAGAATATTCAACATCAATCACACACATGAAATATATAGAGACGGATATTTCCTAAGGAAACCCATAAAGGGAAAAACCTCTTCTGCTTGATATGATAAGTAATCTTTATTTTTTGTACATTATCATTATTAGGAGCACTAACTCCCTTTGAGGCTACCACCTCTGTTTTACAAGTAGAAAATTGTTGACAGCACCAACTCTTTGGTTTCTCTAGCACCCACTAGAAGGAAGCACCAACTCCCTTTGTGTTCCAGCACCAACTAGATGGAAGCACCAACTTCCAGACACACAGGCACCGACCTGTACAAGATGCAACTTGCTGAGAGAACCAACTCTCTGGTTTCTCTAGAGCCCACTAGAAGGAAGTACCAACTCCATGAGTGTTCTAGCACCAATTGGATGGAAACACTAACTTCCAGTCACACAGGCACCAACCTATATAAAAGAGAACACTAGTTCTCCCTTGCACCACCATACCGCCCTGGATTTTCTGGCTACAACCAGATGGAAGATACAACTCCCTGTGTTCAAGCACCCACTTGAAACTCTAAGGACAACAGTCCTCCCTAGCACCTCCCTACCACCTTGAAATATAAATATTTTATTTCTGAAAGTTATTACAGTGATTCAATGTTTATCAATGGCTTACCAGTCTCATCATTGCTTTTCTACACTGCTCTACTCTACCTACTATAGTGTTTTCCTGCTCGCATCTTCTTGAGATTTTTGTTCTTCTATTCTATCTCTGCATGTGCACCTTATCTTCCTCTTCCTCTCTCAGATATTCATATTTTTTCTATGTGCTATGCCTCTTCTATGTGTTTCAGTTGATGCACATAGCATGCTTCTACCAACATTAATCACACTCAATAGAAACAACCCCCTCTTCTTTGCTCTGCGTATATTTATCATGCCAATTCATTTTCCATATCATCCATGCAACTCATCATCTTCTTTGGCGGTTATACTGAGTCTTTTCATCATCAGTGGCTTATCCTGATATTCTCTTCCTTCTCTGGCAATGCGACTCTTTGACTTCTCTAGAACAGTCAAGATTTATCCTCTCTCTTGCAGTTACATGCCTTGAAAATTTTCAATCTGTCAATTGTCTCTATGATGAGTCTTCATTCCACTGGAAGTTACCTCGAGACTTTTCAGCTCCTCTGGTGAGCACCCTGATATTCTTTGAATTCTCTAGTAGATGCAATCAGTCATTTTCTGCAGTTACAATCGGTCTGTCTCGACATTTACAGCCAGTCAATTATGGCTTCTTTGGCTTCTAATCCCATTCCTTCATGTGATCTATGGCGGTGACCATATGCCTATTCTAAAGGATCTTTTCGAGCTCTGTTTAGTGAGCTCTAGCTCCTTTTCATGATATGACCTTGGGATATGAACTTCACATGACCACGCGATTGCAGGTGCGTCCATAGGCGGATAGAGGGAAACCCACTTTTCGCCCTAAAATTCACTGCGAGCCTCCATGCATTGTTTCTCCAAAACCATGGTTTCAGTTGTGGCCCACTCATGAAAAATTAAGGCCCGATCATGTTCTAGCTCCACAATGGAGCACGACCGTTGATCTCCAATCTTGACAGTGCTCCTGAACGGGCAGTTCAGATCTGTCCTCTCAAGTCTTTGGACCATATATCACCTTACTAAATCAACGACTGAGATTTGATTCATGATCTGAGCTCCAGGAGTTTCAAATCTCAATCCATGTTTCTACTAACTGGATATCTTCTAGAATGGAAGATCTTCTGACATCTGTTCTCTTTGAATCTATGATCAGGATCTCCTCCGTGATTTTGGGCTTTGGGACTTTTAGTCCTAAAAATCCGCTTGCTCTCGGAGTCCACGATCCAACAACGCATGTCCCTCATCAAATCAATGGTCCTCATTCACTTCAGGAATTTGAAATTTCAACCAGATCAATGGTTCTACATCCCCTTTCTCGATCAACGGTTGATATCTCCTTTGGGTGTCCGGACTTCTAAAATCTCAAATCTCAAACTTTATCTCTATCACTTTTTCTCAGAGTTGACAATCCATTACACGTTTCCCTCTTGAATCAACGATCGAGATCTCCTTTAGGTCTCCGGACTTCAGATATTTCAATTCTTGCCACGTGTCCTCTGCATCCAACAGCTCAGGTCTCATCTTGATTTCACGTTTCGTGACTTCAAAGGTTAGAGCACCTCCTTCTTTTGACTCTTCAGTCAGTGAAATGTTGATCTCTTACCACGTGTCCTCTGGTTTCAACATCTTATATCTCATCGCGATTTCACATTTCGTGACTTCAAACGTTAGAGCACCTCCTTCTTTTGACTCTTCAGATAGCGAAATGTTGATCTCTCACCATGTGTCCTCTGGATTCAACGGCTCATATCTCATCACGATTTTGCATTTCATGACTTCAAATGTTAGAGCACCTCCTTCCTTTAACTCTTCAGTCAGCGAAATGTTGATCTCTCGCCACGTGTCCTATGGATTCAACGACTTATATCTCATCACGATTTCTCATTTCGTGGAGTTGGAGGATGGATCTTGCCCATTATCCTCTTCACAGTTATACTGGATCCGATGGTTGTTGATCCTCGTCACTCAGATCCAAAGGATCGAATATGTACTTCTCCTCTATGCTTCCTTTGGTCATTGGGCATTGATCTAATGGTCATCGGGTATTCGGGATTGGTGATCCAATGGCCACTATCGTTCTTCCTCCCGAGCTTTATGATCTTTATGACTTAGAATATTTTCTAAGTGTTCAAAGGTATCGACCTTTGCTCCTCCTGCAAGTCCTTCTCTTGGACCTCAACTGCACTTCTGGAAAGTGCAAAGAACTATCGCTTCTGAGATGTGATCTCTGCATACTCACGCTCTATTCATATTGTTCGCTTATTCTCCTGAACTTATGCTTTCCCTGTTTTCCATCATTTCTTATTTTCTTACCTGTAAACATACCATCATCACTATTTTTCTTTCTATCAATGACAAGCACACTTTGTCTGTAAACATGCCAATAGACATAATCTCGCCCAAGGATTAAATATAAATCCAAGGGGTCCTGGACTACCGTAACATCAATAAAGACAGTTTTCCCTCCCAAATTTATGGGAAACTAAGGAAGGACTCCTAAAGGGTGACTGGTTCTTCTGTTAAAATCTAACAGACTATGCGTAACTGGTACAAGTTGAGGATAACCGAAATATTTCCAAGCAATAGAGGATAAAATACTAATGGAAGCACCTTCATCTATCAGTGTATGAGGAACAAACCAACCACAAACTTGTATTGTAATATTGAAAGGAATTTGAGAGGGAAGACGAGGTCCAGTTAGCGCACCCTAATAAAAAAGGATGTCCTCATTACTTGGAGGGGGTTTTGCGGGAGAAGGAGGAATACCCCCCAGCATGGTAGATTTTGTATCAATGAGAAAAACATGGGCAGTATCAGGTTTACTCTTTAGAGGGAGAGTAGGATCAACCGAGGATGGGATCATATCGACCACTTGGGTTTTATTCTCCAACGGGAGAATGGGGTCAACGGATGGTGTAACCGGAGCGACCACTTTGGCACTCTTTAGAGGAGGAGTGGGATTGACCGATGATGTAACTGGAGAAATCACTTTGGCACTCTTTAGAGGAGGAGTGGGATTGATCGATGATGTAACCGGAGAAACCACTTTGGCACTACTCAAGGGAGGAGTGGTATTGACCGATGATATGACCAGAGCAACCACTTTGGCACTCCTCAAGGGAGGATTGGGATCGACCGAAGACAGAACTGGATCGACCACCTGGGTTTCACTCTTTAGATGAAGAGTGGGGTTGATCGATGATGGAACTGGATCAACTACTTGGGTTTGTGGTTCAATTGAGGATGAAACTAGATTGACCACCTGATCAACCAGACTAACCAGGGATGGAACCAGATTGACCAGTCCATCAACTAACGATGGGTTGGGGGAAATCTTACGATAACCAGTGGGAATTTGAATCTTTTCCAAAAGATAATAAGCCTCATTCATATGAGGAAAAATGTGAGAGTAATGATCACTTTCACATAACATGCAAGGAAAATTCACAGTTGTCTTATTCTTACCAACCTTAACATCACTAGTTGACAGGGTGTCACCAACATGTCTAGCAGGGGCCGATGACGTGGAAGAACACATTTCTAAGACCTTAGGAAGACCAGGGAAATCCCTCAGAAAGTGGTCACCCTTACAAATACTGCAAGGGAATTTGGGTTTCATATTCTTTGTTTTAATCTTGTCAACCTCATCAACACTCTGAGTACAATTAACAATAGCTAGATGCTTGGATCCAACATATGATGTAGTTGGAGGTTTTGTCCCTTTTCTGGTTCTTCTTATTCTTCTCTTTATGTTTCTACTTCTTCTTATCAACCTGGCTACTCGCTTTAGAGCTTTCACTAGTATAAGAAGTAGAAAGGGAAGGATACCTTATGGGTGAAGAAGGAGAAATGTCGACATGAGGTTGATGTGTGTGTGGGGTGCATACATATGAAGCACTTGATGGATTTGAGATTACCTGAGTGGAGAACAACCATACTAGTAACCCAATTGTGAGACATGGAAGGCTCAAAGTAGCGATGTAAGGTGGACTAACGTTTTTGTAAGAAGGAAAAAAAAAAGGTTTCCCCGGAGTAGGGGTTGCTCCATTGGTAGTTCCAGGAAATGACACCATTAAACAAAGATCCAACCTAGAGTCTTCTAGGGAAAATAAACAACACACACTAAAAATCTAGGAAGCAAGAAAACAAACAAAACCTTCTCACAAATAATGCACTAGTTGGTGATGAAATCCAACGTCGTGGGAACAAGAAGGGGATGAGATATATCGGGTGGAAAAGTTACGTTGACGACCTGCTTAACAGACTTACACCCTGGTGCAAGCTCCCACACATAAACATGGGTATACCCTCCATGGAGCCCAAGTGAGTTTGGCCAACAACAATTCCAGGTACCGTGAATACTTTCCCCTCCACATTCACCTCATGTAAATACCCTAAAACTATAGGCTAATAAGGTTACCAACTACAACAATGATGCCTGGGGAAATAATTGACAGTCTGATCCATGCGCAAAGGTAGGGTATCTATCTCGAAATCAACTCGAGAGGCTCCCACAAATAATCATGGGTATACCCTCAAGTGTCCCCCAATAATACGTGAAATTTCTACACTAAGACCAACAAAGCAGGGTGAGTAACTATGCCGGCCCTAATGCGACCTCGTGCTTGACCCTTGTGTTAGAAGGCTTCCCGGGACAAAATGTAGCAAGTGGATTTCACTGCTCCCTAACTCAAGATTATATGTTTGTTTACAGCTTTGGAAATTTATGTTTCAAACCTATTCCAAATCCCTACACCCTAAGGTAATGTAGGTTTGCTACCAGAAAATATAAAAATGTCTAACAAATTTTAGGTTAGCGCTTGATTTTTTTTAAGGTTGTTGTTTACTCAAGAGGAAAATGGAGTGGACTAAATGATGTTTTGACCGACTCTAAACAATGAAAATAAATGAGAATGCAAACATTTCACTTCGATGAAAGCTATATTACGAGAAGGGGAAAACATCTATCATTCCCAGATGCACAATGTCCCAAAATGCCAAAAACCATGCAATTTCGCTACTTCAAATGCAAGCTAGTTTCACTACCCAAAATAAAGAATGTAACTATCTTCTTTGTTTTATTCTAATGTATAAATAAATTAAATACAAATTATTCAATGCTCCACAACTTTCCATTAGAAGAAAGAGTCATATGCAGATGCAAAAGACACAAAGCGACAAAGCTTTCAAACAAAGCATGCACTCAAAGCAATGAGAACTAAAAGAAAACAAATAGAAACTTGTTCTAACGAGAACTCAATCAAGGATTCAAGAACTAAAAAACATTCAAGGAGTACAAGAAGATGCATAGAAGAATCCAAGAAAAGACAGAGAGAAACAGAAATCACTCAAATTGTCCCGACAAAACAAGCAGCTAGAAAGGGAAATTTCACATTTCTGAAAATGTTTCAAGCGCCAATAAATACAATAGGGAGTGATAAGCACCAAATATCAACCTAAATAAATTCACAAACCAGCATACAGATTCTGGGAAAATACTTCCACAAAACAGGTTGAAAAAAATATGAGCATAAGAGGGAAAAAATCCTCCAAGAAGGCGACCAACGCTCCCTATCTCAAGGGTACAGAGGGATGCAACACTCCCTAAATCACTGTAGAGGAGTGCTGATTAGAGATCATCGCTCTAATATGGCCTAGGGGGGGTGTTTATCTTCCCATAACCTCAAAAAAAGAGCCAAAAAATGCAAAACAACTCACCCATAATGCACAAACATTGGTGAAATTGATAGTGAAGATGGGAGAAAGGTAATGGATCATAAACAAACAATAAAAATGATATAAAAGGTGGGAAAAGGGAAGGGACAAACCAAGTAAATATAAATTGATGTTAGTCCCCAGTGGAGTCGCCAATTTCAGCTGTAGGAAAATTCCCCTATGGACAGGTGAATTCCCTCTTGGATCTTAGACCCCTATGACTAAGACAGAAAAGTGATAACTTTGATCACTGACATTCCTTAAAACATAGCGAAGCTAATCAATAGAGAAGAGGAATAATATATGAGTACCTTTTTACTATGTTTTTCCTCGCCCAATCCAAGTTGAGCCTTGATCCCCAAGCCTTTCAACAAGTCCTGCAATCCAATAAACCACGAAGACAAAGTATACTTCCAACTCTAGCATGACTAGTTTAAAACTAGATTCATCCAAAGAGACAAGGTCATGCAAATGTACACAAACTTGAAGGAAACATACCAAGAACATATATATTTATGAGAGCTCAAAAGAGATACTTACAAACCATTGATAAAGTCGCATAAACCTCTCCAAGTCCTCCTCGTCCATCCCTTGCATAAAGATTTCTAAATCAGAGGTTTGATATCCCCAATAGTTTTCTTCCTTATGAGATCATAAGTTTGGTATCTCTAAACTTTTCCATGCCCTCTCCTCCATGGAAATCCCTCATTATATAAGATTTGGAGGCTTAACCACCATGGAGAGGATCTCTCAGCAGATCCACTAAAAAGGGATCTCTAAGATATTTAGGGAGAAAATATTTCTTAAGGATTTTAGGGAGGAAATATCCCTCAAGGATTTTAAGGAGGAAATATTTCAACCATCCATGAGATCCTCCACCTTCCCTAAAAAAGAGGA
>SNQJ01S0018264.1:64971-77392 GCA_010110895.2 Picea sitchensis
ACTTAATTACTTTCTTTTTCATGAATATTAATAATAATTCACGTGCACTTGATTCTCACACTTAATTACTTTATTTTTCATGAATATTAATAATAATTCACGTGCACTTGATTCTCACACTTAATCAATTTTTTTTTCATGAATATCAATAAGAATTCATGTGTACTTGGTATTTTGTCCTTCATGTCATATATCCCTCCTCAACATTGAATAGGTATTGTGACATAGGTTATTCCATGGTGTCGAGGTGTATGAGACACTTATATGACACTTTATGACACCTAGGGCGAGGTACCTAGGTGTGCAAATTTCATGTGTAACAATGAGTCTCTGAATATTGATGGCCAGTAGAATCTAACCCTTATTATATTGTGGGCAGTGGAAGTAGGTGAAAATTGTCCACCCATATTCCTTCATGGAATTCTCTCATCATTTCTTGGGCTTGGCTTTCATCAAAGCAACTCAGTAGTATATAATCATAATCTCTCCTGAACAGTATATCAACATTTAACACATAATTATTTTCCTTCATCTTCAATGTTATTCTCTCCTTGGAGTTCATGGTGATAGGAAATATCTTGGACCTTAAGTATAATATAATATATATGTACCAATATGAATCAGCTAATGGTTCTCCTACTCAAATTGAAATCATTCCATCCATAGAATCACCATTCGCGATGATCTTGCATAAACCTTATCCTTTGATATCTTTTAAATTTTTAATCTCGATATCATACTCTTGTCTCTTTTCTAGCCAGTTAGCCCATTTTCCTTCTCTCAATTGTTGATTTAGAAGCATCTTCATTGGCAATGAGGGAACATAAGAAATAACATGGGAGTTCAATATGTACGTCCAAAAATGCGCTACTTTTTTTACACGATCCAAGGCTTGCTTTTACAGTTCTAAATACCTCAACTCATAGTCATGTAGGGTTTTTCTCATGAAACTTGTTGGGAGTTATTCTCCTTTGGTATTCTTCTGATTAAGAACATATGCAACAATTGTCTCTGTAGAAAATGAATAGATGATAAAATCCCTTTGAAATTCTGGAATAGTGAGGACTAGAGTTGTGGTGATTTTCCTTTGATATTATTAAAATACTCTTGATTATCCATTGTCCATTCGAACCTTTGCTCCTTTTTCAACAACAAATTGATCAGCTTTACGATACTTGCATAGTCAGGAACAAATCTTCACAAAAAATTGATCTTACCAAAAAATGATTGGACTCCCTTCTTGGATGTCAGGGGGTTGAGCTCATTTATTTCTTTAACTCTTTCTGGATCTATGCAAATCCCTTCCTTTCACACAATGTGGCCCAACAATTTTCCTTGATTTATAATGAACAAGCATTTCTTTGGATTTAGAGAGACACCATATAGTCTACATATTTCAAAAAAAATTCTCAAATGATGGATATGATCACCCCTTGTTTTCAAATGCGCTGTCAAGTCATCTCGATAGTCTTCCATAAATTTTCCTATCAAACCACTAAATGCATGATCCATGGCCCTCTAGAATGTGGCTCCAACATTCTTCAAACCAAAGGGAATCCTATAATATGCATATGTCTCCCAAGGTGTGATAAATGTCGTCCTTTCCCTATCTTCCTCAGCCACCAAGACATGGTTATATCTAGAAAAAACATCCAACATGGACATGTAGGCTGATCTAGTGACTTGTTGAAGAAGTAACTCCATATTAGGTAAAGGAAAGTTATCTTTTATTCTTTCTCTGTTAAGGTCTCTGAAGTCAACACACATCTGGATTTCCCTGGTATTTTTTCTTCCAATCACAGTATTTGAAATCCAGTCTGAGTGTCTAATGGGATAAATTATTCATGCCTTCTTCAATTTTTCCATTTCAATCTTTTCCAGAGGTTTTAGTTTGGGATTCATCATCCTTACTTTTTTCTTTATTGTCTTTCATTCTTCCCTCAAAGGAATGATACGCTGGAATATATTTTTATCATAAGAATTCAAATCATCATAGGTCCAAGCAAACACATCAATGTATTCTTTGAACAAGACAACATATTGATAAACTTCCTCAGTGGTGAAATCAACTCCCATGTTGACATATTTCGGGGAACTGTCAGTTCCCATATTGAATTTTCTTGTCTCTTACACTTTTCAAACTGAAAATTCTTCAAGGAGATTCTTAGCACGATCATCTTTTGTAAAAAGAGATTTAGATTGTATATAATATTTGGGAACAATATATGAGTGATCGTATTCATCATCATCATCATCATTCAAAAAAAAAAATTCCAGTTGTTCATCGTTCTTGAATACTTGCAAATATTCAATGTTATTGGGCACAGACAATCGGAAAGGTATTTCTACTTGGAAAGACGTTTTTCTTTGGATATCGTCCAGGTTTGACAATGAGGCTGCCAACACCAATTAATCTTCCTTGTGATTCTTGTCCCTTGGAACAAAATAAATGTTGAAGGAACTGAAAGATTCCATCAACTCGTTAACTCTTTTGAAATATAACTTGATTCTTTCCTTTTTTATTTTATACCTCTGGGTAACCTGATTGATCACTAACTCTGATTCATCAGTTACAATTAGATGTCCTATTTTCATTTCTTGTGCAAGGATCATCCCCTATGTCAAAGCTTATTACTCTCCCTCATTATTAGTGCCTGAAAAATCCATTCTAATAACATGTGGACACATAATCTTACTTGGACTCAAAATAAAAATTCCAACTCCATTCCCAAAGCTTGAACAAGCTCCATCGAATGACAACCTCGAATATCCTTCAAACAATCATTCTTTATTCTCTGTGTCTTGCACTTGATATAGGCTTTCACTATGTTACATGTCTAGGATAACATAGTTTCCAATCACAACATCTATATAATCTTCCATTAATTCATTGTCCTTCTTCTTGAAAGAGAAGGGTTTTCTAGGTTCATGGGGGACTTTAATCATCACTCCTTCCTTTACTAGCATCATCATACAAATTCCATCATTCATTATATATCCCCCAATAAAAATTGTCCAATCTCTTCCCAACACAACTGCATATGTTGGAGGAAGGTCTACCACAATAATATTTAAAACTGTAATGATATGGGGGGCTTCCATAATCGAAGCATAAAAGTCCTTGATTTCTCCCTAAGATGGCACTTTTCTATAATCAATTGCATATATACTTTCATCGGTTTCATAATACTTGTTGCAACTCATGCCCAATGCCTCCATGACCGCCATTGGCATGATATTATTTTCCGCGCCAGTGTCAACTAAACAATTATGTAGTGCAACATCATGATTTTCAATAGAAATATAAAAGGGAGGAATTTTACCTCTCAGCTTGGCAGTTGACTAGATAGGGATTTGTTTTGGACTAGTAACAACAACTTTTTCTCTTTCATATGGATCGTCCAACAATTTAAAAATGTTTTCTCTTTGCTGGGGAATATTCACCACTTTCATAAAGGGCAAGGTTATCCTTAATTTACTCAAATCCTCTATGACATTATATGTCATTTGAATGGATTTTGATGTCATGTGTTTCCTTTTACTTCCAATGTTGTCTGTCACTTTCTCATTTTCTCTTTTCTCATTTGTTTTTTATTTTTATTTTTCTTTTTAGTTCTCTTTATCATATTCACCTTTATTTTTTGTTCTATTTACAAATCCTCTTGTTTGGGCGATGTTTTCTTGTGAGTTGGGATCATTGTCTCCCTCTTAAAATATATACATGGACATCTCACATCTGTCCATCTGCAAAATTTTAGAGCTTTCATCAGGTGAGTAATAATTCTCTTGCTCAATTAATTGCTCATCATGCACATCATCTAGAAAAACCGCATTGGGAGTAGGTTTTCTGGGAACCCTTGGTCTTTGTGTATTATTTGTGTTCTCAAACCTCACTTTGTTTTCTTGGGGAGGGTTCCTTCTTTGATTTGGGATTGGAATTCTTGTATTTTCCATGTCATTATCTCCCCTTCTTAGTCTAGTTATCTCGTTTTGCATTTCCTTGATAGTTATATTCATTTGTGCAATTTCAATTCTCTGCTTACTTTCATGTGTCGCCATAGGGTCAACCTTTATATCAGGTATGGTTCCCTTGAAAAATCCTCCTCCCATTGTTTGGTTTCAAGTCGGTCGAGACTTGAATTCTTCGTTCTTTCTTGAACTTGAAGATCCTTGATTATAAATATTTAATCCTCCCAGTTGCCTTTGTACTTTTCCTAGTATAATGTTGGGGTCGGCACCCGTTTCAATCATAATTTATTCCATCTCGTGGATTTAGTCATTTCCTCCTCCAAGGTATGCATTTGGGATGTTATGATAGCATATTTCACATTCTGTGGAATTGCATTCTTATAACAATTGAGAATGACTAGGTCATTTGGTATTTTATCTTCTGGAATCCTACTCAAGGTTTTATTGAACCTGGGATTAAAATATCATATCCTTTCATTCTTTCTCAAACCAATCTGGATGAAATTAGTGAGAAGGGTATGATAAGAAATTGGAGGGGAAAACATAGTCAGGAACATAGCTTCAAGGTCATTAAATGAGCAAATTTATCTAATGGGAAATATGGTATACCATTCATATGCTCATCCTGATAAGGTTTGCAGGAACAATCTTACCCTGACACCGTCATGCTCAACACGGTGAAAATCAAAAACATCAAGAAATAAGTGTAGATGTCACTTTGCATCGATTGCTCCATCTCCAGAAAATTCCTTTAGGGTGCCCTTAGGGATAACAAGGAGATCATGTTGCTCACCTATAATATTTAGAGGGGAATATCTCACCCTCCTTCGATTTTCAAATCCTGGGTTTCCTTGATTTCTTGCAACATCTCTTCCACCTCCTTTCCTCTCCTCATGATGCTCGTCTTGAGGTTTTTTTTTTCTTTCGTCCATATCTGGAGAGATTCCAAGGATAGGATTTTCACTTCGAAGAATAAAGAATTGCTTTCATTTACTTTTGGTAATGGATCCCTTGTATTCATCCAACATCAATCTCGACCTTGTTCTTGTGTTCCTCTAGCTATCCTTTGATTTCTTTGGTCTTGTCGTTCCTCTCTCCTCTATCTTCAAAGGATTTATCTTTCTTCTTCTTGGAATAAGATCTTCCAGGACCTTTCTAACGCTTCTCGGGTCTCGGCTATTTTTATTACCAGATTCTATAATTGATTTAAGATGCTTATTTGATTTTTCAATCCAATTTCTAATCGGGGATGATCATCCTGGGGCAAAGTCATATATTTTTCAAAAATTCTAGACTAGGCTCCAAATTTCAGTTCATTCCCCAGTATGGTCGCCAAAATTTTTGATGCTTGAATCTGTTATAACTTAAACGAAAAACTCATGAGGATATAAATCCCCCCACATTTTTATAGAGGTGGTACTCCTCTTTTTATTTTCTTGGGACTTCTATATGTTCAAAATGTGGGACTTGACATAATTTCGTCGTAGTAATTCAAGAAACATAAGTATTGCGAGAAAATAAAAAGGAAAATGTTTTTTGTTTTATTTTTAAAGAAAGTTCCTGAGAATGGACCAGGAATCACACACTTCATAGATTTAAATCAAATAAGAAAAATTTCCTCACATCCATCATAATTTAAGATAAAGATTTCTGATCACATTAAATAAAAGGAAGATGATTTGCATGCAAAAGAGAACTTTAACATAGTGGACACATGGGAAGCTCAAATAAATATAATGATAGATCAACCTCAAATACTTTATATTCTGAAAACAGGGTTACAAAGAACAGTCGATATTCTTCCCAAAGTATCTCTCTTGAAATTTCTAAGAAATATATAGTCTGTTACATATTCTTTGAAATTTAAAATGTGTTTTTCTTAAACACTGGGATTGGGGCTACCACGGACCATAAAGAAAATAAATACAAGAAAAAATCTCTTAGAAGGAAGACAGTGGGTGATAGGTGAACACCAAGACCTGGTAAGAAGAAAAAAAGAGCTACCAGTCTTCAGTTAAACCTTTCTAGTGAAAGAGGTTGAATAACTGGATGAAGGACTTGATAAAGAAAAAGAAGGATGTGATCAACATAAACTTACTATGATGGTCTCTCCTTTTTTTTTACTTGCTTGCTGATGTCCTTTTAGCATTTTCATCAACGGTTACAGGAGCCGTCTCAAATGCATCTTGCCCTTCATTGGTCAGTTTATTGATAGCTTTCTTGAACCATTCTTCGATGTAACTTTTCATTGGTGCCACGTTGATTTCATGGCAGATTTGGATGTTGAACAACTCTCCCTCGAAGTCTCTAATATCAAGGGAACTGTCATGCAATGCTTCTTCAATATCTTGACTTTTTACGGAGTAATCCACTAGCCAGTTATCTATGGAGTCCTTTTCATATTCAATTATACCATAGAATTTTTCAATTGAAAATCCTTTAAAAATCTCAACTTGCTCGTCAAAATGTTGTTTTGTTAGGAACAATGAGTTGAGGATCAACTTGGGATCTTGGACTTCGTTAGTGCTTCCAGCTAGGTCCACCTCCATGAAATTTTTGAATAGTTATTCCCTCATTGATATGGCTTGGTTGCATGCTTGAACAATGTTATTCAAGTTATTTATATTCTCTTTCCAACACGTGTTCAATTTCTTGATCTGACTTGGAGAGGGAAGGTCCTCCTCTCTTCTCCTTAGCTCTAACATGTTGGAAACTTTAACATGAAAGGGTACCATGACATCAAGGTAAACACCTTCTTCATTTTTTAGGTCATCCTGCAAATACTCATGGAAGGCATGCACCCTCGAGCCAAAGAAATCATGTTCTTTGAAATTTCCCAAGATTTTGTGATCATGTTCTTGATATTATTCTCCACATAGCTCATGGCTTATGTAAGTAGGCTTGAGGATCCTTTTAATTTATTAGTGGGCGTGGTGGTTCCAACAATTTCCAAAGGGCTAGAGAGGAGTGGAAGAGGCATTAAGGTCTCTTTCAGTTTCTTGATCCTCTCCTTTATCTTTGTATTTTATGCTTCCTGACCACCAATGGATTCTTCCAATGCATCATCAGTTTCTCTATGGATTCTGAAAATATGGAAAGGCCGCATATTTCTTAGGTTAACCTATGAACAAGATTTCCCTTTTTTATATTTCACATAACTCTTCTCGATAATTAATTTCTTAGATTCGTTGTCAAAGACAATGCTATGAAACACAAATGACTCTTCCTCATCGAAGGTCTCATTCTCAACAATTTCAAATGACAGATTCTAGTGGATTGTGCCTCTTGGCTAATCAATGTCAGGAAACAATTTATCGATGTCAACTTCGAGCTCCATATCTTCTAGGGGGAAGTTGTTGATATCACTTTTGACGTGATTTTATTCTTCCTCTTCTTCCTCAAAGGAATTTTATGTGATCTTTCAATTTTTCGGTTTCTTGTCTCCTCCTCCTTTGAACTATTGTTGATTACTTTTCTAGATAGATTGACCCAACTTTGGAGCATTGCTCTGATATGTTGTTGATTACTTTTCTAGATGGGTCGGCCACTGGAGCACTACTTCGATATGTTGTAGTCTTAGGAGTAGTAGTTGGGTACTGGGAACTCTTCTCATTGGGACCCTTTCCTTTCTATTTGTAAAATGCATTGGTACTGAGTGTCGTCTCCAAGTCGCTAGCAGTGTGAGTAGGAGCACCCAAGTTATTATCTTCTTCTTCTACTAGAACATTGTGGATAAATTAATTTCTAAAACCCATTGTTAACATATGTTCCACAAAAAATTCGTTAGGGTCAAACAATTTTATCTTTTTAGTATACTTGAGATTCACGTTATGGAAGTGGTTTGCAAATTCATCGATTTTGTTCATATTTCTGAATACAAAGCCCTTAATTTTCCAAGGCAAGGGTATGAATTGATTTTTCATTTCTCATGAAAAAAGTTCAGCCAAAATTTTATTGCCTTGCAACATCTGTAATAAACATTCTGTCAGATGTATGGCATGGAAGAAAGAAGGGATTTTCCTTAGAACTGAAAATCCTGATAAAATTGTAATTTTCCATTTTCTCCAAGGTCCCCTTTTTATCCAGGAATTTACATTCCTAGGTGGATATTCTTGGGATATATTTTCCAAACAACAATATTTTAAAGACCGACACAAATTCATTGAGAACTTCATAAAAATGGAAGGAGGATTTTTTCCTCCACAATGCTTGGTACCAAAAGGTCAATGGGTAAAATTCACAATTCACCTTCTTGCAGATAGACAATTTAGGAAATTGATAGCAATATGCTATCATGAATACCAAATAAGAGGCCATAAATAATTTCTTATATTTTTTGTATTGCAACAATTGGGAAGAGATTTCAATGGAAATTATTTTTCCCCAATCGAAGATGGCTTTCTCCTTGACAGTAAAATATAATATATAAAGAATCATACAGGAGATACTGGCGGTATTTTATTGTTCGGTCACTCTAGTGAATAACCAAGAAATTTCATGAAAAGGGTTTTTAAATGCATTGACCTGCAACCTGGTGATATCCTCAGGGATGGTTGCATGATTCTCCAAGAATTCAGGCAATAGGTCCAAGCCATTGTCATGATTTTTCAAGAAGTCCTTGTAATGTTCACCTTTGAAAGTGAGTGTTGACTCTGGGAGTTTTAGAATTTCATGAAACACTTGAGGCGAAAAAGAGACAGGAGAATGGTCTTGAAGTTGAATAATACATTGAACTGGTATATATTTCTCAGTGCACTAGGAAACCAATTCCTTATAGTCAAAAACCTCAGGAACACAGCTTGCACGAGCAATTCCAAACATCCAAATTAGTTCCTTTTGAGCGTAAGGGAATGAATAGTAAGAATATGCTCTAGACCACTGAAAGTTATGGTCCTCACGTCCAAAAATGCTCAAAGTATCTCCACAAAATTGTTGTCGAGTTGTTGCTTCCATAATTTGACAAGAGCGTTCTTTTAATCCAAATAATATTTGAAATGAGCGCTTGAGAGATATAATATAATCTTCCATAAATTGTTCTTTAATGTGGTTCAATAAGAAATATCCTCAAACCCTTCGCTTATTAATGATGAACTTTACAGAACCTACATGATGAGTTATTAGCATTAAACCATCCTAAATGCATATTGGGAAAAACACAAAGGTGGAGGGGATGAACGAGAGTAATTAGGATTTGGGATTTTTGTGAACCCACCAACCCGAGAACCCGTGAACCCGTGATTGTGAAAGGTAAAAAATTGCAAAAGTGTTGTAACGCAGTAAGTCAGACTCAATATAGGAGAGATGAGATACTTGGGATCTCAGGGAGTCCATTGGTAAAAATGTAGATAGTGGATCTTTTAGGTGAAAAATGTATATCACAAAACATGGGATATGAAAACTTGAACCCGCCAACCCGGGGAACTTGCAACTGCAAAAATGGTTAAGTATAGGATGATACGACAGTCAGTCGAACTCATGATATGGGAATAGGAAGTGATAACCCACGATTCTTCCAACCCGTGAACCCATTGTTTTTACAAAAAGAACTAAGTATAGTGACTAGAAAGGGAGAATAGAAGGGAGAAAAGAAAAGGGGATTTTGGGTAAGTATAGAAGAGGGAAAAGAAATGGATAAAAGAAGTTGGGAAAATAGAAAAGGGGAGGGAAATTTCGGAAGAAGGAATTGATATCAACGTGACCCTAACTTGCAAGAAAACATCTCCCATACAAGAGGATTTGTAAATATATCCAAGAGTAAAACTGATTCTGAGAAGGAAATCCAAAAAGATAAAGAAAAAACAAATGGAAAAAAAGAGAGAATCAGAAAACGACGGATAGCACTGGAAATAAAAGCAACACCTGATGTCAAAGTACAATCAGATGACATATAATGTTGTAGAGGACTTACGTAAATTAAGGATAAATTTTCCTTTTACAGAAGTGGTGAAGATTCCCCAACAAAGGGAAAAAATTATGAGATTATTGGATGACCCATATGAAAAAGAAAAAGTTGTTGTCACAAGTACGAAACAAAGCTAGAACCATTCCACAGCCAATTTGAGAGGTAAATTTCTCCCTTTTATATTTCACATGAAAATCATGATGTTGCGCTTCATAATTGTTTAATTAACACTAGCACGACCAATAATATTATGTCATTGGCGGTCATGGATGCATTGGTCATGAGTTGTACCAAATATTATGAGACTGGTGAAAGTAGATATGCAATTGATTCTAGAAAAGTTCCAACTTATGGAGAAATCAAGGAAATGTATGCTTGGATCATGACGCCCCCCCATATTATTACAGTTTTCAATATCATTGTGGTAGACCTTCCTCTGGCATATGGATTTGTTCTGGGGAGAGATTGGTCATCCATGATTGGGGGATATATAATGAACGATGGAAGTTGCATGATGCTTCCAGGAAAAGAAGGAGCAATTATTAAGGTGCCCGGTGAACTGGGAAATCCTTGTCTTTCAAAAAGAAGGATAATGAGTTAATGGAATATTATATAGACGTCGGGATTGGAAATTATGATATCCTAGATATGAAACATAGTGAAATCATAGAGCAAGTTTAAGACACGAAGAATCAAGAGTATTTGTTTGAAGGTTATTGGATGATGTCATTCAATGGAGCTTGTTCAAGCTCCGGGAGTGGAGTTGGAATTGTCCTTGTAATTCTAGAAAATATTATGTATCCACATGCTATCATAATTGAATGTGCATGTACTAATAATGAGGAAGAATATGAAGCTTTAATTCAAGGGATGATTCTTGCACAAGAAATGAAGATAAAACATCTAATTGTGACTGGCGAGTCCGAGTTGGTGATTAATCAGGTCACCTAGAGTTATAAAATCAAGAAGGAAAGACTCAAGTTATATTTCAAAGGAGTTAATGAATTTATGGAAACTTTCAGTTCTTTCAACATTTCCTTCCTTCCAAGGGACAAGAATCAGAAAGCAGATTCATTGGCTCTGTCGGTCTCATTGTCAAACCCATATCATGTACAAATCAAAACATATTTTCAAGTAGAAAGATTATTTTGACCCTCTGTGCCTAATAACTTGGAGTATTTGCAGGTGTTTGAGAATGATGAACAACTAGAATATTTTTTTTTGAACGATGATGATGATGAAGGAAATCACATGTTTGTTGTCCCGAAATATTGTATACAATCTGAGTCTCTTTTTATGAAAGATGATCATGCTAAGAAAATCCTGGAAGAAATTTTACTTCGAAAAGTGAAAGAAACAAGGAAAGTCAATATTGGAACTGACAGTTCCCAAAAATATGTCAACTTGGGAGTTGATTGTACCATTGAGGAATTTGATCAATTTGTGGCATTGTTTAAATAATATATTGATGTGTTTGCATAGACCTATGATGATTTGAAAGCTTATGATAAAACAATATTCCAACATATATGTCCTTTGAGAGAAGAAGAAAACCTATCAAGAAAAAAATAAGGATTATGAACCCCAAATTGAAACCTCTGGTAAAGGTTGAACTAGATAAATTAAAGAATGCCAAAATAATATATCCCATTAGACATTCTGATTGGATTTCAAACCCTGTGATAGTAAGAAAGAAGACTAGGGAAATTTGGATGTGTGTGGATTTTAGGGATCTTAACAAAGAAAGTGTAAAGGATAACTATCATTTACCTAACATGGAGTTTCTTCTCCAGCAAGTCACGGGATCATCTTGTATGTCCATATTGGATGGTTTTTTTGGATATAATCGAGTCTTGGTTGCTGAGGAAGACAAAGAAAAGACAATATTCATAACACCTTGGGAGACATATGCATATGTTAGGATGCCCTTTGGCTTGAAGAATGTTAGAGCCACATTATAGAGGGCCATGGATCATGCATTTAGTGGGTTTATAGGAAAATCCATGGAAGACTATCAAGATGACTTGAAAGTGCATTCAAAAACAAAGGGGTGATCATATCCATCACTTGAGAGAAAATTTTGACAAATTCATATTACATGGTGTCTCTCTAAATCCAAAGAAATGTTTACTTTTTGTAACTCAAGGAAAACTATTGGGTCATATTTTGTGCAAGGAATGGATTTATATAGATCTGGAAAGAGTTAAAGAAATAAATGAACCCTATTTCAGGATAAATCCGTGAGTGCAGACACAAACCGATCTCCCTAGATCCACCTGGATCTAGAACAAAACAGGACATAATGATACTCTTTCCCTAGATTTTAACTATTGAATGAACTAGGAGTCAAGAATCATGAACATACCGTATGATCGCTTCCTTGGGTCTTTGTTGTACCGATTTCACTCTGATGCTCTTGCGCAGTCCAGACCAAGACAACTCAAACCAATCGAAGTGAAAACAACTCAATATATTCGACAGTTAATCTATACATATGATCAAGGAGTTATGTAATAAAGTGCAATCAACTTTATGGGAAAGGGACACATT
>SNQJ01S0018265.1:13467-54681 GCA_010110895.2 Picea sitchensis
AAAGCCACACAAGCACCTAGATGAGGTCTAGCAATTAATGAGCAGGTCAACTCTAATGTGTCTATTAATCACAAAACAACCAAGGGTCATCCATACACTATGCACCCCACATCACATGAAGCAACCCCAATCATGGTGTAAACACTTTTGGAGTAACCCTGAAAACTAATGCACTTTGGTGAAAAAAAATGAAAAAATAGCCATGGTGAAATTTAGCCCCTAAAATTTACCTTGCTCAAAATGGTGATCTTCAAGGACAACCAATGACTCAATTTCAAGGTGGAGTTGGTTACCAAGAGATGTGTGGGGTGGAGTTTAAAAAAATTACTAGAGCCGAGTAACAAGTTCACTACGAAACCAAAATGAGCAAATGAGAAATTGCTAGAGAGAAAGTTAGGTCTTGGGAATGGCCAAATCAATTTAGGATTGTTGGGTCAAGATTGATGGGAAGAATTAAAGGGATTTGAATGCACTACTACATGCTATGTTAAATTCCTAGGGAAGTATCTGGTACAAGGTGCCAAATGGTGGGCTAGCCATTGGTTACCAAGGCTATCACATCCAAAGATAGTAGTTCCACCATAATTCTATATCCATGCAATAAACAACCCTTTCAATCATGACACGTACGTTGACAAAAACCAATTAGGATATATATACCACATGCATAATAATCAAATAAAGTGAACAACCATTGTCATGATCCAAAACATGTGGCATATATGTCATATCAATACTAGGTGCTTCAACTCCATTTGTAAAAAATATACCATTCATAATGAATGTTCATTTTATGCAAAAGGATTCACTTTGTACCATATAAATTCTATTAGAATGGATTTTGAATATATGTATGAACTTGAGCCATTTTTTTTATAAAAACTTGATATTGTTTATCAAATAAACTATAGAACCAACCACCATTTCGAGCAAGTGTTGCAAGAATGTTTAATCAAAACAAGAAATATATGATGATCAAAATATAATAACAATAGATATGTATAATTCCATGACATAATCAAATCCATAACTATAATGATGTGCAATCATAAAGATAATCCAAGACACAATTAAAGCTTCACCACCCAGACCATCAATGCCATCCAACCAAGAACTACTTATCTCACCATATTCTCTAGTAATGTATCTTATACCTCCAATGCAGTCTAAGTGATGGGATTCCCTTTGTTTTTAGTGGGGTCATCAAATGCTATAGAATGAGGGTCAAAACAAATAATTTGAGGAATATAGGTTTAGGCCATTAGGATTTTTCAGAAGTAGGCATATGCTTCAAGAACAAATTTGCCAAGCTTTGTGAATCTATTATTGTAGACTAGAAATGAGATCATACCACCCTAGCCCCATTTTTGTGGTTATTATTATGGTTTATTGTATTGGGTATATGAATGGCATGTGGTTTTGTGCTCGTAGTATAGAGTTAGCAAATATATTTTTTATTATAGTGGTTGTGTATGCCCTTGTTCCTATTAGAAGCATAATCTTATGGAAATGAGAAAGAATGCCATGTGCCTCTAAATGGTTGTAATTTTTTTTCATTAAAACCTCTTTTGACTATTATATAACAAAATAAACTTTGCTTTAATACAAAAAATGTGCACTTCTTATGCAGTGGCCCCACTCTTTAGCAAAACTATATCAAAAGCTAAAAACATGGATCGACTTAATCCAACATAACTAGGTCCAAAGCTAAGATATTCATAAAACCCATAGCATGAAACGTAGACAACTAAACCACAATGCTTGTGGCAGGGGGGGGCATCATGATCATCTGAAGTTGGGCCCCAACCAATTATAGTAGGGGGGACCTCCAAAGGCGGGTCTCATCCATTTGGATGCTTGGGGTCCTCAAATATAGATAATGCCAAAGTCGAAAACTCCTTATGCTTGGGGTCCTCAAATATAGATAATGCCAAAGTCGAAAACTCCTTTACACATGCAAGATGGGCAAGCACATTCTATGTTTTCTCCCACTCCTCTTGAATTAATCAATCAACTCTGTGTTAGCCACTCCAACATGGTTACATATTGATTGTTTATGCAATTGTTATATGCATATATGTGCATTGATCAATTCTTATTGACTTCAATAAGAGATGAAAGAATATCGCAAAAATAGAAAAAAAATGTGTAGCATATAATGCCAATTTGAGTGGGAAGGATGGAAGAAATCCCCTATCATAAAATGTTATATCAAATCAACATGAACTAATATTGTCCTTTATTTGTTAAATAATGAACACATAAAGTTCATTGTAAGCCCATAACAATGGGTGTACTATAGGAAACAAGAAAACATTGGTTGTACTAAATGAGGGGACTTGAAAAGCCTTCAAAATCTCTAAGATAAACTCAACAAAGTTTAAAACAAATGTTTTTCCATGTTGCAAACGAACAATAGAATTTTAGTCAACCATATGGCAAGAACAACACACAAGGAAGAGATGAATCTAGAGTGTGGGTCAATCTCAACAACAATATAAATGAGAGATTGTAATATACAAGACATTGTTATGCTTCGTGAGACCAAGAAGTGAAGGTAATCAACTATTTACAAGGACTGGCATTCATTAAATCTATGTTAATTTCTTGGGTTGATTTTTGATCAAGTCAAGCACCATAATTGCCTTGATGAAATTAACTTGAACAAGACTCATCCATATTTCCCCTCGCTAGTGAAGAGTCATGTATCTCATTCTCTTAAATGGAGTTGTTGATGTTACTAATTCTAATATATTTTTATTTGGAAAAGGAATCAATCAAAGGAAGGGCCTTCGTGCTAAGCCTTGAACCATTTATTGTGTGTTCAACAACACCATAGATAATGTTGTAACAATGTGATGGAATTGTTTTATTGAGATCCTATTGGATAGAATTATTTTTCAGTGAAGCGAATTCCAACTAAGATAGGATGTAATAAGACAAACATGTCGTTACAATTGTTGGTCCTTAAGCAATGCCAAGTTTACATGATTTAATAACTTCATAGTTGCCACAATATTCCTTTAAGAATAATTGGTTCTCATTTGCGCTTAAGTATGCTTGACACTAAATATTAAGTAAAATAGTGACTTTGTATATCAAGTTGCCATTTTTGGTAACCATGACTTTTAATATAATTTGAGGTTCATTCTTTCTTTCCTCTTAGATTAAGAATTTTTATATAAAATACCATGTGTGGAAGTCTAGAGCATTGGAATCTTCTATCCCTCACGTAGGATAGAAGAACAAACATGAATGTACTCACGAATACCTTAGATTCATTATGACCTATTTGACGTTGTATTCTATGAATCTAAGAATAGTAAATGTATAATAGTAAAGGTATTTGATGGTGGCTTATGGAAGATTGTTTCTTAAGGAGTCACGATGACATGCTTCCAAAACCATCAAACCCTTAATGACTATATATCTTTAATATAAATTGATGTGATAAAGAAATATGGAGTCAAAGAAACTCAAATAAAGATGTTGTTGGATAATGGGATCAAGACACAACACAATAGGGGTTGGACTATCCTAGGAATGATACCTCCTCTGTAAGGTTGTTTGTGTTTTACGACAACCATAAAATTTGTAAGATTTTAAAAGTGAAGACACAATGAAGTTGGTGAAGCAAAACAATTACTACACAAGTAATTTGAAGGAAAGAAAAAGGGAAGTTTCAAAGGAAGGTTCTTGAGAAATTCACCCAGGACTTTACATAGGAAGGTTTTTGAGAAATTCAGCAAGGACTTTACAGAAATTCCAAGATAACTCTGCCAAAATGAGGTAAGACGAGCCAAAGTACAACCAAAGAAATTTATCGAAAATCATGGTGTCAATAAAAACATGCCCACATGGGGGCATACATGGAAAATTAACCAAGTATCAAAGGTAGTACAATGAATTCTATGGAAACTAAAAAGTCCAATGGCCTAAAATGTAGTGCTAAACCTAAATGCATTTATAACGAATATGGAGGGTTTAGTGGTATAGAGATTTGGAACTAACAAAACAAAATGTTTATCATAAACCTTTAGAGAAACTGATTTGGCATAAAAAGGGTCACAAGTACAAATGCGCTAATGAAAAGAAAAAGTGTACATAATGTTTTCTAAAGGGAAACGTCAAAAAGAAAATAAAGATGGTGCATGCACAAGGCCTCGTCACTTTGGATGAGAGGGAGCATATATGAAGACCACCAAGGGCCAGTATCCATTGCTCTTCAATTTTAAGTTAGCATATATAAATAAGGTTTTGTATATTTTTTACTAATGTTTAACCGAGTAATAAAATTGATTTATAAATTTACCTTGCAAAGATGAATAAATTCCTAATGTTTATGGTTATTGTTTTCATTAGTTTTGAATTCGGGTATATTTGATCTTAAATCTTTGGTGGATCCCTTTTGATGACAGTATAAATGCATGTATGATTAAAGAAAGATTGTAATGCATGTAGAATAAAAGAAAGACTGTAGACATGAATATGGTGATATATCTTTGCCTAGACTAGTTGCACCAAAAGTAACAAAGTGCTCTACAACCCAGTATGGGGGAGATGTTGTCACATTATGTTACATGAATAACATTACGTGAACAACAATAAAATAAATAAATAACTACATGCGTACATATGTACATGACAACATCTAAAAAATTAAACCAAAATCCGAAACTATCAAGCCCCGAGAGAGATCAAATTTCTTAAGGTGTAACATTTTTATCATTTAATATGAAAGAATTAATATATGACATGAAATTAAATGATAAAAAAATTTACACTCTAAGAAATTTGATTCTTCTCGATGTTTGATAAATCCTTGTCACATTATGTTACATGAATAACATTACGTGAACAACAATAAAATAAATAAATAACTACATGCGTACATATGTACATGACAACATCTAAAAAATTAAACCAAAATCCGAAACTATCAAGCCCCGAGAGAGATCAAATTTCTTAAGGTGTAACATTTTTATCATTTAATATGAAAAATTAATCTATGACATGAAATTAAATGATAAAAAAATTTACACTTTAAGAAATTTGATTCTTCTCGATGTTTGATAAATCCAAGTTTAAGATAGAACTACACTAGTAACTATTAAAAATATATAACTTTACACAAAAAAAAATGTAAATACATGATTGTACCGCAAAAATCAATTAATACATTTAAAAAAAAAAAATAGATGTTCTCATCATGATATCGATTAATCCCACCAACATAAAAAGACAATGTTGCAACACACTATGAAAAGTGAGCATGTTGTGACTCATTTATACCACTTCCATACATAGTCATTGTATGTTGAAGGTAGAGACAAACCAATATGATTGAAACTTCTAGGTAAAATAAAATCCACCGGATTTTATCAATCTTGTTATTTCCTCCATCATATCTAAAGATGACTAATCATGCTTATCAATCGTGACCTAAAGTACAATATCTAGAAATTAAGCAAAAGTGTGAATTCACTAATTAGTTATCTACCGAGGCAAAGAAAATAAATGAAACTACCTTTGACTCTATTGGAAGGCTATCATTCTTGTAATTATTGTCGTTGCCACAAATTTGTGTAGAGTAGATGTGGGTAAACAAGACTTTGAGAAGTGCCAAAATGGTCAAACATTTGTCCAAAGAATGGGTAAATAAATTGCGGCCATGGCATATATTCGTGACTTTAGATTTTAGAATGGAATTTTAAGAAAGATATGATAAAGATATATTAAAATATATATGATCAAGATATAATGTGGATATGATATAGCTAAAATAAATTTATATATTTAAAAACTTCATAAAGAAACTCAAGGATGTTTTTCCATATTTATAGATAGCATTTCTAGTAAATTTGTCAATGTAAACTAGTACTCTTAACTTGAGAGTGTTCGAAATAAGCTTGGTCAACANTATATATATATATATAATAAAAAACTCACAAGAAAACCTAAGGGATGTTTTTCCACATTTGTGGATAGCATCACTAGTGAGCCCAACGATATAGACGAGTATGCTTAACCTAGGAGGGTTTGAACGAGCCTCTATTGACACAAAACAAGTATAACTGATTGAACTAATTGCTTAGGCTAGCTTGTATATATATTGTTGAAATCATAGCCTGGTGTACTAGCTTAAGTGGTTGAGTGTTTTGAGCTTCATGCAAGTGGTATTGAGGATGATCCCCCCATACTTGTTGCCTTTGTTGTGTGACTCACTTGATATCTCTGCCAAGTCAAGTGTCATAATCAACACCAACAAGTTTACAATGGGTACCATCTATGAAATGGGAGGAAGTGCCTGGAGGTCTCCCTATGAGGTTTTTCTTGGAAAAAAATATTTGATGATATCACAAGAGATAAACAAGGATTGAACGGAACTAACCAATTAACCCTATATCAACATAAGCCATGAACACATAAAGAGAAGAGAAGATGTTCATGCTCGTAGACTAAAGAATCAATCACTAATAATGAATAAATATGTTACAAATGAGGCATGAATTGTGTATTTATACACAACTCATGAGGTGGGGTGTCTTCTCATATAAGGGGGTTATGGGTCCACATAAATGATTAGGTCAACAATAACAACCTAGAGTATAATAAAATATTGTTGACGAGGTTGGTTATTAAACCATAACTTAGTATTACAATAATAAAAGCTCTTAGCCATAACAAGTAATCACAAGTGAAGATTACACACCATCATTTCAACACCCCCCTTAATATTTTTGATGTTTTGGTAGTTGCGGGAGGTATTAACCTCCAAGTGTAACATGTATACTTAGATTAGAACATTCCAGAAGTAAGAGAACCCTCAAACAAATGTGGTTAAACCCTAGAAGAGAAGTCGACCCGAGGAGAATAATAATAAAGAATTAGAAGGCCTANTGCGGGAGGTATTAACCTCCAAGTGTAACATGTATACTTAGATTAGAACATTCCAGAAGTAAGAGAACCCTCAAACAAATGTGGTTAAACCCTAGAAGAGAAGTCGACCCGAGGAGAATAATAATAAAGAATTAGAAGGCCTAGAAAGAGAAGTCGGCCCAAGGAGAATAATAATAAAGAATTATAAGGCCCAGAAAGAGAAGTCGGCCCCACCTCAAAAAGTCACTTGGACAGATTAGTATAAATAAGGAGGCACCCTAGCTCATTTGCACACTCTCACTCACTCACTCAACTAGTGCGCAAGTCTAAGGAGTTGCAGTTGCAATAGAAGGAGGCGCAAGTCTGGAGAGAGTAGTGCAGCAGTTGTCGTGGAGTATTCTCGGTCTTTCTAGTATCTCTCTTGTGCGCTGCTCTTGGTAAAGGTAAGCTTCCTTTAGTAGAGGTACGTTCTCTTGGTATTGTATTGTTGTTGCAACAGTGGTGTTCTGGTTAGGGTTTATCTGTTGGTTCTAGTGTGAACTTGTCAGAATCGTTCTATCTAAGAATAGGTTACCGTGCTCGGGGGTGGCATATGTGAATTCCTATGGTTGGGTGACAATGATGTGACATTGTCTATGGTTAAACGAGCATACCAAAATTTTAACATGGAATCAGAGTTGGTTTCCTTTGTAACAGTCTAACCGCTGGAAGGAAGATCCTCAGTTTCCCCCATTGTCAACCTCGTTGAGCACTTACTGAACCCACAAGAAGGTCGCCTAAGGAGGGCACATTTTTTCATCGGATCGGATCTACAATCTTCCGAAGTTGAAGAGCCAAATGGGAGATGTTGTAGCACGAGTTGCAGTGTCGGTTGTAGCACCAGTTGCAGTGTCGGTTGCAGCACCAGTTGCAGTACCAGTTGGTCCAATGAAGTTTCCGATAACTCGTTGAAAGGATGCTGAAATTATTCTTTCCCTAGATCGGCTCGCTAGTCATTCTTCCAGCACTTAGGGTTTATGGTTTTGCAACAACAACAAACACTAACCCAAATTCATTGGGCACTATCAGTGAAGTGTTGGGCCTCATTTTTGTTTAGTTTTCCTAGTGCGCCCTACCCTAGCGCATCTCCATCTATCTTTAGATTGCAAGTTGGAGCACTTTGAAGTTTTTGGATTCGTCGTTACTTGTCGCTGTTGTTGAATGATGTCGATGCATGTCGTTGTTGTTGGAGGTATGTACTTGTATATGTTTAAACAGTGTCACTATCTTGAGGGTGTTTGCAGAAGAAGGGATCTTTTGTCCAAGCAGCAATTGAAAATCCAGATATCAGATACAGCACATTCAGAGGAACAACGCACTCCAAGTTTGATTGTTTTGATATGCCTCTAGTTGTTATGGCATTATTGTGATCTTATGAACATCTAGTTGTATTTTGATCTATTGAAGTTATGATTATCATACTAACCTCTGGTCAAAGTTAAAGTTATGATTAAGGTTGAGATTTTAGATTTTATTTGCATTATATTCCCTAACTCAGATTTCTATTAAGAAAGCATATCGTCTTAGTACAAGGGACAAACTGGAGAGAATACGTGTTATCTTGAATGAAGGAGACTCGGAAGAAAAGCAACACTCATTCTTGGAGATAAGACTCCAAGTTCCAGGTTTGATTGATTAAATCGATAAGTTTCCAACTTGCACATATCAAGTTTGATAATTGTTACATTACAAGTAAACAATATAGTTGTGACATCAATCCATGAAAGGTTATATTACTACTAGATACAATGAATACTTGGTAGCATGTGAGTATTATTGATATAAATGCTTATTGTACTTGTTTGCAAGATGAACTAACATCTCCTCTAGGAGATACTTTTGGTTACCTTGGTAATGCTAAGATGATTACCATGAAATTGTCTTTTATTCTTGTTAACATAGATATGTTCTTATGAAAATGCTATTATATTGAGAATACTTTTGCTCTTGTTGCCCTTGTCTCGGGCAGGTTATCTTGTAAATTCCATGGAGGAATGATTGGTCACAACACTAGAAGAGTGTTGCTCCTATTTCTTATTATTGCATTTTCATTTTGGCTCTTGTTCCAGGTAGGTCACAAGTGATAGCTCTGAGAAGGAGTTGTTGCGACGATTGTTCTCATTATTGTTTTTATTATTATAAGAGTATTATTCTTGTCTATTGTTTTCCCTTGTTGTTTTCCTTGTTCTGAGCAAGTTACAGGTGATAACTCTGAGGGGAGCTATATTGACGGTTGTAGGAGGCAACATATTAGATGGTCTCTAGTTTGAGACATGGAGTAGACTATCCAGATAAGAGGTTGTATACACGATCGTATACATCCATGTACCAAAGAAAAGAAGGACGTAGTTAAAACTTTATGGCAAGAAGGGTACTTCTGCGAAATACTAAGTATCTCATCTGGAGATTGATTGTAAGGAGCACAAGGCTCCAAAGATGACCGAACAGATCCCTCTAGTTCAGTTGATCACTCTTCAAATCATCAGGAAGAGTTAGTAGAGACAATCATGGTCCTGCGACCCCACCAAGCACCATCTCAGAAGGAGCTAGAATTCAGAAGGAGTCGGCCATCATGATCTAGTAGTGAGGAGCAGCCTCCCCTGGACCGTTCATAGGAGATTAGACCTCAGAGGAAGCAGATGGCTATAGAGATTATATAGTTTTAGAGGGAGCATAGAGACTCAGGGTGAGCATGATCTCAGAGAGAGTCAATGGCTTAGAGACTTTCATTCAGAAAGTATTCCTCCTCATATTCAGATGGGAGAAAGAGACGTCTTCTAGGACTGACAGATAGGTGCCATGAGTTGAGGAGGCTAGATCGAAGCTTCAGAGGCTTCAAGGAGATATGAGACCTCCTGGGAAGATTCCCTTGTTCCAGTGACAGAGGAGGAAGCCAGTTAGAAGGATTGTGATATGGATTTTTGCCTTAAGAACAGAAGGGAAGTCAGTGGTGACTTCCAAATTGATCTACAAGATCAAACATGTTGTTGATGGCAACATAGAGATGTACAAAGCCTGATTTGTGGCCAGAGGATTCTACCAGCAAGAGAGAGAAGATTATGACGAGACACTTGCTCCAGTTGTCAAAAGAAGTGCACATAGAGCAGCCACAAGATACATGAGAAGGAGTCTAATGTATATAGATTAAAGAAAGCTTTGTACGAGCTTAAAAAGGCACCCAGGGCAGGATATTCCGAAGAGTTATTTTGATGAGCCTGGGATTGGTTGCCCTTTGATATTGGATGACATATTTCTAACAGGGAATGAGAAACTTATCATTGAGTGCAATAGAAAGCTTGCATCAGAGTTCGAGATGAAAGACCTAGGTATGATGCATTATTTCTTGGGTCTAGAGGTGTAGCAAAAACTGATGAGATTTTTCTGTGCCAAGGAAAATATATTGTAGAGATTCTGAAGAAATTTGGAATGATGGATTTTAAAGCCATGATGACGAAACTGAATTTATTGAGTGATACTTCTTCAGAGACAGTGGATGCCACCATGTATAAACAGTTGGTTGGTTCGTTGATGTACCCGACAAACACGAGACCGGATATATGCTTTGCGATGAACACATTGAGTCAGTATATGGTTGAGCCAAGATGTGTTCACTTGGTTGTGGCAAAACATGTGTTGAGGTATCTGAAGGGTACAGTGGATTATGGACTCAGGTGTGATGCGGATTATGAGATTAGACTGCATGGGTACACAGATTCATATTGAGGCGGTAGTGTTGCAAACCAGAAGAGTACATCTAGATGTTGTTTTAGTTTGGGATCGGGTATGATCTCATGGTTCAGCAGAAAGCAGTGCAGTGTAGCGCTAAGTACGGTTGAGGAAGAGTACATAGCAGCGTGTCCAGCTAGCAGTGAAGTCGTGTGGCTTCGGAAGTTGATAGATGGTGTGTTTGATCTTGAGTTAGAGGTGACTTGCATCTGGTGCGACAACCAAAGTTGTGTAAAGTTGTCATAGAACCCAATGTTTCATGACAAGTCGAAGCATGTCGAGATCGGGTATCATTATATCATGGATATGGTGCAAAGAGGAGCGGTGAAGCTCCAGTATGTGGCTACAGATGATCAGGTAGTTGATGTGTTGACCAAGCCTTTGTCAAGGGTGAAGTTTGAGTACTTTAGGGACAAGCTTGGTGTGATCCGAAAGGACATACCCTTGTGATAAGGTATGATGTGTTACAGATGTGACTCCAGATAACAACATGGTATAGTGTGGATAGCAGGGTGTCATGCCCGGGCACTGACTGTAGCACCAGTCGGGATGGTGTGTATGCAAATCCTTTGGGGAGGGTGTGTTTTCCTAGTTGTGGAGGTCCAACCGATTTGTGTGATTGGAGGCTTCACGCAGATCCTTCGGGGAGAGCGTGCCTCCGACACAGCTAGAGGGCCAACCTAGTGTGTTGGACATCTGCTACTCCAATGAAACAGTCTGGTACGCAGGTCTGCTACTCCAGTGAAATAGTCTGGTACACAGGTACTCTAGTGAAATAGTCTAATATATTGCTACTCTTGTGAAATAGTCAGGTACGCATAGCTACTCCAGTGAAATAGTCTAGTACGATGAGATATTGCTACTCCGGTGAAATAGTCTAGCACTCATAGCTACTCCAATGAAATAGTCTGGTACGCTGAGATATTGCTACTCCCGTGAAATAGTCTAGTACACTGAGATATTGCTACTCTAGTGAAATGGCCTAGTACGCATGTTACACTGGTGTGCCAACTAGTGGGACTTATTCATATGAGAGCACAGCCTGTGAGATCCCACATGAGACTTAGCCCCTTAAGGACTTATTCATTTGAGAACTCTGTCCATGGGAGTTGGTAAGACTCCATATGAGACTTAGTCACCCCATTACCTAGTTCTACATGAGATGGTTGTTTCTATGATTATAGATCTAGTGCCTGGTTATTGTGGCCCAAAAGAAAGTCCCATCGTGATTGTTGTGCCAACTAGTGGGATTCAATTTATGCTGGTTACTACTCTGGATGCATGTTGTGTGTGGTTTGTGTGTGTAACAGAGCCTGTTTGGCTATAATGGTGATACTTGTTACATAATCTGTTTGATCATGAGATGGCATGTGTGGCCATGCTACTTGTGACATGATTTCTTTGATCATGAGATAGCCTGTGTGATTATGGTGATGCTACCTCTACACTGGTCTACAAGACCATGTGAATCTTGTCCATGCCATGTGAGATGGATGGATGTGTTTGAGACGATTACATGAAGAACATCTTAGCTAATACATCCCTAGCTAAGAGGGAGTGTTGATGTTTTGGTAGTTGCGGGAGGTATTAACCTCCAAGTGTAACATTTGTACTTACATTAGAACATTCTGAAAGTAAGAGAACCCTCAAACATATGTGGTTAAACCCTAGAAGAGAAGTCGGCCCAAGAAGAATAATAATAAAGAATTAGAAGGCCTGGAAAGAGAAGTCGGTCCCACCTGGAAAAGTCACTTGGACAGATTAGTATAAATAAGGAGGCACCTTGGCTCATTTGCACACTCTCACTCACTCACTCAACTAGTGCACAAATCTAAGGAGTTGCAGCTACAGTAGGAGGAGGCGCAAGTTTGGAGAGAGTAGTGCACCAGCTGTCATGGAGTATTCTTAGTCTTTCTATTATCTCTCGTGTGCTTCTCTTGGTAAAGGTACTCTTCCTTTAGTAGAGGTACGTTCTCTTGGTATTGTATTGTTGTTGCAGTAGTGGTGTTTTTGGTTAGGGTTTATCTGTTGGTTCTAGTGTGAACTTGTGGAATCATTCTATCTAAGAAAAGGTTATTGTGCTCGAGGGTGGCATATGTGAATGCCTATGGTTGGGTGACATTGTCTATGGTTAAACAAGCATACCAAAATTTTAACAAATCTAAACATGGGGTTATGGAGAAAGATGATGAAGTTCAAATGAATGAGTGGACATAGTACATAGCCAACTCAAATAGAAAAAAAAACATCGATAAAATATAAAATAGAGTGGGTTTGTGATTACCCCAGCATGAATACAAAGGTGGAAGGGTGAGTGAATGCCCAACCATCATCAACATAACATTATTCAATTGAACAAATGTCACCACTGAACTACTCATCATCTAGGGGAATGACATTGATATGTGCATTTGATAAACAAGTATTGTAAATAAGCATAAATACAAGAGCGAGAAGGTTCAAAAACAAGTGAGCATACCTAACTCAACATAGTGCCAATGGTAGCTAGAAGAAGAAAGTGGATTTGTGATTACCAATTCACTACAAATGCCAACCCAATCCTCCACTAAAAGAAATTTACCACTAAACTTCTCACCATTTGCGACGATATGACACTGACCTACCCATTTGAGAAAGAAACACTGGAAGGAACGTCCTGTATAGAAGGGAATAAACTCTAAGTTGCTCATCCCTTAGAAGATTTTCATCATTGAACTTCTCATATGTTGAAGACTCAGCCACCACATTGCTTATCTGTTGGAAAAATGTGTCACTACCTGTTCATCTAATGGAGAAGCGTCGGAAGACACATCCCAACGATACTACACACCCTCTGGAAGAATGTTGTCACTTATCTGCACATCATCTGGAAGAATGTTATCATTGATATGCACATCTGATGAAGTGTTGGAAGGAACATCTTGTAAAAAAGAAGAGGTGGGTGTACCCAACTCTAATAAGATTTGTCGTCCTTGAAATGAGAGTATGAAGACCCAGCTCCATACATTTGAGTGAGCTTGACAAAACTAAGAAAGTTCAAATACAACAAGGGTGTGGGTGAATACCCAACACAAATGCACTTAGAGAACATTGCTCAAAGGAAGCTAAAATACAAGATGGGAGTGGGTTTATAAATATCCAGCGCTACACAAAGGGTGGTTGTGGCCAAAAAACTGATGAGAGTAGGCTTGTGAATACCCAACCCAAGTATAACTATGAGCGAAGGTCATTGAGATACAAGTGAGAGTTAGTGTGTGAATATCCAACTCAAATAGAAGATCGACAGCACCCAAGATAAAGAAGGGAGAGGGTTTCCAAATGCCCATCTCAATGCAAGGTCGGCCCTATGAACAACATTGCCTTTGAAGATGGACGAGGAGCTAGGAAGAAAGAGCATTAGATCATAGCTCCTCCCTAATGTTGAGCATGGGCCATCTGATGATGGAGCATCCCCAAAATGCCATTGTTCCAATACCAATACAGTTCTATGACCTGGAAAAGGCGGCCTTTGAATGAAGTCTAGAAAATGACCCCACTGAAGGAGGTTGGTCCATTGAAGGAGCACAGAGGGGCACACCCTATTTATGAGATTGAAGCTACCAACAATAGTACACCAAAGAGAGACCAAGATCCATGTTAGTCACTGAAATACAATGCATGAAGTATGTCCAATAAAGACAAAATAAGATCCACAAAAACATGTTGATCCAATGAATGAAGTTGAGAATCATCTATAGAGTCATCAAGAGAGACACATCTTGCATACCAGTGAGTGGAAATTGCATCAAAAATGTTGAGAGGGGTGTCCCTTTTCAAACAAGTGCCATAGCCTTGTTGAAGCCACTATGAATCACCCCAATAGTTGAGAAGGCCTTGCATCATCGCAATATCCAATATAAAAATACCAAACCCTAGAATATGAAGACATGTCTCCAAATAAGGTGGATTAAATACCAAGAACATCACCATTTGAAACCGGTACAGCACAATCTACGAAGTACACTGCCATATGTGTATCATAAGAACAGTCCATTTGGGCCAACAAAAAAAAGTCTCCGTGGTGTCTTCAAGAAAACCGACTAAAGGGGCCAAGAATGGTTTGAAACCCTACAATAAATATTATCCAAAGTCCCTAGTGCCACTAACCAATAGCCTCGCAAATCAATTGAATAACCTAAAAAATTACATTGCCAAGTGGACTCTCCTAGGAAGCCCTGAACAGGAAAAAACCATGAAAAACTTTCATATTTCCTGCACACTAAACACTTTGTGGATCAGCTTTGTAGTGAACTCTTGAAAATGGGTGAAACCCTATGAAACCCTTGAAGAAATGAGATAACCCAAAGAGGCAAATTTGGCAGCCCTTCGAACAATATTACTTGCCAAAAACTTCAAATCAACTCAGAATAGACACTGAAAAGAGCATTGTGCACAAAGTACCAACATGAACCACAAAAGACATCAAAATATCAACGAAAAATCGACGAAAAAACCCCTGAAAAGGATGGTATGGAGGGAGAACTAGTACAGCGACCCGTAGGTGCTTCTAACTAGTGAAAATATCTTCTGGATCAGCAAAAAATAAGTCTCAAATTAATTAGCGAGAAATCCCTAATGCTGGGCATTCAAAACTTTGCAAACTTTCTCCAGTGCATAAAAAGGGGCCAAAACAACGCTACATGGGGCACCCTTGTCCAATGAACATTATCACCAAAAAACATCTCCGAAATTCTGTAGATTAGACACAATTTTCTACTGTAAATTTGGATCACTAAAAGAACAGCCAATAGGAAACCCTAAAACCTGCAATAAACAGAAAAGATAACAGCCCTAAGGTAGCACTAGAGAGAGAAATCAGCACTAAATTAATAGAAAACACCGAGTTTGAAGAGAGAACAGTTGAATAAGAAAAAGGAGGTTCACACTCAATGTGACACCATGTTGAGATTAAAAGAGATAAAGAAGGATCGAAAGGAACCAGCCAGCAAATCCTAAATCAGCATAAACCATAAACACATAAAGAGAAGAAAAGGTGTGGGTGCCAGTAGGCCAAGGAATCAATCATTAAGGAATAAATGGATATGTTACAAATGAGACGTGAGTTGTGTATTTATAGACAACTCATAAGGTGGGGCACCTTCCCTTATGAGGGAGTTATGGGCCCACATAAATAACTAGGTTCGCCATAACCACCTAGAATATAATAAAATAATGTTGACTAAGTCAACTATTAATCCATAACCTAGTATAACAATAATAAGGGCTCTTAGCCATAACAAGTAACCACAAGTAAAGATTATAAACCATCATTTCAACATATATCTATATTATATATGTATAGAGTGTATATAAGTTCAAACCACAAATCATCAATGAATTTGGAAATAATGCCAAAATGAGAGAATTCTCATTAATATTAGCCTCGAGGGCATGATATGTAAACATTACATATAAATTATATGTCATTAGTGCTCACTATACTATCTATAGTCTACATATCAGATTCATAACCGATCACATATCATCAATAATGCCTTCATCAAAGCACTGAAGCTTCCAATCATTTAATATCCCATATTTGAATTGTATTCCAGTCCTTGAGATGATAGATAGCCAGGGTCCATATTTTCCGTCACATTCATTACTGCATACACAACTGAATGTTGGGTATGATATGTTGATCGGGTGTTCTTGCACATATATGCATGCAAGCAGTTAAGGCAAGGAGGCATCATGTTGGTTCAATTGTATCCACTTCTATTTTGTTAAAATATAAGTTGCTTGAAACAGGGAGGTTTCTGCAAATCGGTACAGTTCAAGAAACCACCAGTTTGAAAAAAAAATGAACAGGAAAATTGATATAGTAAAAATATGTAGATAGGTAGACAACTAAATAAATATATCTAGAGAGAGAGAGAGGTATTAGACAACACATTATAGACGAGCATTCACCAAAACATTAAGAATAAGAGGATCCACAAATAGGCTTTGAATGCAAAGTTTCGGGTTTTGGAATTTTTTAGGATTTTAATTTTGTATTTTTTGGGGATACTGGTCTGCATACATGCCAAACATATCCAACATGTATTCTGAGCATGCCCTGGCTGTATCCAGATCTAGATACATCATGTCCAGATCCAGATACATATCAGCCCCATATCAGGGCAGTACCTGTATCCAATACATGATATGGCATACTCCATGCCCTACACAGGTGCATCGAGTAAAATAGTGCACGAGGTTAGAAGCATTTTCTCTAAATTTTATTAACTCCCAGTTATGGTGGCTCCAATTGTTAAAGTTCCTTTCTCATTTCAATTTGAGTCCAGTGATTTATCCTGGTATGTAATCTTGATGTAGTTAACTTTTTAGGAAATTTCAAAATTCTATGTTATTTTATGATGCCATTGTCTATGAACAGGATCAGACCAAAAAGTTGGGGTATTACAATTCCTCCCATACACAGCCTCAAAAGAGGACATCTTAACGGTGGAATGATAACCTTGACAGTAGGCAAATTCAGTTAGGTGCAAATACTCTTCCCAGGTTTCAGGTTTTTCGGCACTATACATTCATAGCATATCTTCTAACACCCTATTTAATCTTTCTGTTCAGCCATCTGTCTCGGGATGATAAGCAGTACTTAAGTTCAAATTAGCCACTATTTCTTGAAAGAAGGATTTCCAAAATGAGGAAGTAAATCATGGGTCCCTATCTGAAATCATGATTTTTGGAACACCGTGGAGACAAAAAAAAATCTTTAACCAGATAGGTGGGCAATCTCAGAAGTAGTGGGTCAAGGACTCAAATTGAGATAGGAAAGGAACTTTACATCAGAGCTAGGTTTTGATCCTGCGACCTGTGGGTTATAGGCCCACCAAGCTTCTGCTGTGTCACTTTGATGTGCTATTTATACATAGTTCACATTTATTGATATAGTTTCAGTATGCCAGGTGCTAAGGCACGTAGCACCAATACTTTAACATTAGGCCCTTCATCTGCTTGTGCAAGATAACAGCAAAGGGAGTAGTACTATTCAACAACAACAAAAAATTGACAAACACTCTGTACACTCAATTTCTTAACCAGACAAATGCCATATGTACATCTCCATATGTAAATGGAAACCCAAAGGGGGTAAGAAAATAGTTCTGGCAATTAATACCATGTCCATTTTCTACTTCTTCCACTTTGGTATTTAAAGTCATCCTGTCTTTGTTTCTGCACACATTTGTGCCACCTTCAAGCCATTGTTATGCAGACTCATATCATTCAGTTTTGATGTAATTCAGTCCCATGAAATTCAACCACACAGCTACACACAACCCTCTATTTCAAATAGGAACCAAACAGCTGCTTTTTTCTAGTAGAATCTACATTAGCTTATCTACAAGGTGGATATTTAAGCTGCCGTGTAATACTGCATTTTCTAGCTTACTAAACACTAAGAACCGGCTAAGAAACGGAAGGATAGTCAATTTTACTGATTTTGACTGCACCAAAATGATAATCTTCATACATGGTCAGATGACAGGAATATTATTGTAAAAGCCTTTCCCTAATCAATGACAGGACGAGTTGTCCCACAAATCTCACAACTGTGAAAGAAAACACCATTTTCATATGTACACCTGGCACAATTCCACACTAACCCTGCCACATGAGGGTGCACTTGAACCTCGGGTGACCCAATGAACTCAAACTTGGGGGTTTCACACATAGCACATACATATGGGCTAGTTGTAACTGAATTGTCATATGTGCAAGCATGGCAGCTCCAAACCATGTTTATAGTTTCAGTAAGCTGTTCTGAATCTCCAGCCCCCGTGGCCTTAGGAAGAAGAAAGAACCGTGAGTTCAAATTGCTGTATAGCTGAGGCCCATGTGAATAAAGAAAACCTGCTAGGGTACCACACACAAAACCAGAGAAAGGCAGCAGTGGACATAAGAAATATACAAAACCAATCTCCACTGAATAGATTGCTGAAACGATCACTCTATACAGGTTCTGGCTAGGGGCAGGTATGACGGATGTATACATTTCATAGTTGGTAGTCAAAATGAAGCTCAAAGCAAACTGTAATCCAGATAAGCCAACTTGACAAAGAGAAAAACATATGTCTGCTACAGCCAAAAGTCGCCAGAGTTCTGCTGTCAAGATTAGCAAGCCATGAGATATGGCCACTAATGTCAAGACCATTAAGACAAACTGCTTACTTCCAATGCAGCCTTCTAACAGCACGCCTTTCCAAAAGATTGAAAGAATATCATATGCCAAATGTCCCTTGTCCACATGATAAAATAAGAGCATGAACCACTGCTTCATTCCCATGCCCTGCAAGCCCATTTGTACTGGACTCAGTTGTTAAAACTATTGCCAAATCCTACTCACAATCAGTGCTAATTAATAATGCAACAACAGAGGAATGACAACACTGCAACATTAAAATAACAACAGTATTAACTGAAAAACATTTCCACAAAAGTAGATGCGAATGGTGGAAAAGACATATAATTTAAATGCTAGGACTAGTATCCAGCACAAACAGAGATAACAAAATGACAAGAACCAGTTAAATACAAAGATGCATAGTACCACATTTGTGAAATCTTTATTAACCATTAGCTCCAGATTGGGGTTTTGAAGATAGTACATGGATTATAAATTTATATGAGTTGGGAGATCTTACATTTTCCAAGTTATAAAAATATGGGAAAAATTAATATCCTGTAATCCTGTTCCCTGATTTCATGGGCTGAAAGGGGGCGACAACCAGGGTCTGGGATCCAGCGAGTAATACATGTACGCACTAATTTTGGTATGAAATGAACCAAAACAAGTTGGGTGGTTCTACAATAGTCTGGGAATGGCATAAACTAGTAGTTCATGCGAATTGGGTGAAATACATGGGAAAGGCACTACCATGTCTAGGAATGTCCTAAAAGAACTTAGAAACAGCCTAAAAATCCCTGTAAGTATGCAATGTTACCAGAAATCCTACAAACAAATAAAAATAATTGGGGAAACAACTCCAGAAAACACTAAAATGCTTCTGAAGAAATATGTAGACATTTCCAAGGGGACTGTATACCCAGACATAATCTGCAGTGCAAAGTCTTTCACAGAACACAGGAAATGCATTTTCTCATGCCCGTGTATTTGGAATTTGCTTTGAGAAACATGCCCCAAGGTCAGGGGCAGCACTGCATAGCATGGACTTCCTTCAACTTAGGTTGCAGGTCTGAGGGCAATCCATTCTGCCAAATTCACCAGGGACTTGCTCCCCAGCCTCATCCCTTTTGCACATGACATTTGGGTGAGGTAGACCACAGTGGGTGGAACCCAGGTGGATGGCTTAATACTCCATCGACCTCACCAGTGAACCAAGGCCCCATTAGCCCATGTACAATTTTAACTATGAACAACATCTAAAATATAAATAAGTTCATCCAAACTGGCTGTTTGAATGAAAAAACTTGGAGATAAGGCGCCTAAGGATTTGAAAGGTAGAATTAGAAGTCAAGTGTGCATATTATACACAGCTCTGGTCAAAGGAAGTACCGATTGACCTAGAACAGATGCATCTGCTTTTACTGAATTCAATGTGGACTACTAGTACTATCTCCTTCTCATGATTGGATACACTCAACTAACATTCATAAATAGATGGAATGTGAATAAGAATTCCTTTAAAACACACAGTATAGGGTGTTCACAGTTCAAACATGTGTCTTTTTTATGATCAACATCTTTTTTCCAAATTCATAAAGATAAATTTGGCAATTCTCAAAAATTACTTTGGCTTCTCTTAGGGAGCAGGCAGAAGAAAATGCACCGTCTACTTGAGATTTTGTACAACATTATTTTTTTCAAGATAACTTTCTATCCTTTGAGTGGAGCCTTGTGAATCCAGTTGGATCATTCTGCTTGAAATCTTGATGTAATGATTACAAACCAGCAACCATTATGAATTGTAGTTGATTTAGTTGGGAGGGCATATGATGACCCAAAAAAAGGCAACCTTCAACTCCACTGCAGCAGTCTATCTCCCATGGAATTTCCACTGTGGATCATGTTTTGGCATTAAACCGTTGAAGACTCTTCCTTCCCCTGTGCCTAGGCCTCCACGATAGATCAAATCTTCCAAGAATGGTTCTGTTAACAATTAAAAATGCCATTTCCAAATAAATACTTCCACAAAGTCCTGGCAATCATCCCTCACTGAATGCAAGCTCTCATGCCTACTTGCCTTGCATTAAAAATTCTCAGACTAAGCCATAACTGCCACAGCTGCTGGCCGGTTTCTTGAGTCCCCTACAAACCTTTCCTCCTTGGCCCCTTCTAGAACAGAACCTTTGTTCGAAGATGTGGTGTAATATCCCCAATGCTTTCTAGGCTAGGATATTATATTTTTAGTTGTGTTCTGATTGTGTGTTTTTGTCAAATACTTTGCATTCATGTCTTTTTATGCTACCAGCTGATTGATAACATTCTACAAACAGTTTGCATGAATTCTCACAATGGATATTTTGTCAAACATATTGCATGCAATCTAAGTACACCAGAAATAGAAGAGATAATATGGCACTTTATTATGAATGGAATCTTGATCACAACAATACATTATCTATGGCTTCTGTAGCAGCTGTAATAAATCAACAAAACACACAAATCTGCAAACCCAAAACCTGGTATAGTGCCATGATCTCCTCTAGAAGATGAGTTCTCTGCAACAAACCCCCTGCCAAGCTAACTAGGCCCCTCCAAGTTCCTCACGGTTCCTTCCAGCCACACGGCCTGCCAAAGAAGGGACTCGGCCCCTCTCAAAATACCTCTGCGGCTCCTCTTGGTCACACGGCCCAGCAAATAATAGATACGGCTCTCCAAGGAAACCCCCAAATGGCCTTCCAAGTGCCACGGTTCTGCCCAGAAACCCTCAAGACCTTCCTTTGCCCCACGTCTTTTCAAAAAGGGAGAAGTCAGGCCTCCCTAGAGACCCTACGATTCTCCAACAAGTCCACATGGCTTCTCCAAGCCACAACGATCCTCCAAAAACCACTTTGGCCCTGTACAATAGGTAAATCGTCCCTCAATGGAGTCACACGAACCTCCTCCAATCCCTTCTAGTGCCACGGTCCTGCAGATAGATGAGATCAGCTCCTCAAAATGGCTCCACAAAACTCTCCAAGTAGATCATTGCACCTATAAACTAAAGAAGAACCCTCAAGATGAAACCCCAATAGAAATCCTGGATGGATGCCCCTTTGTCTAGCTAGGGTGGATACTGCACCACCGAAACAAGACCAAAACGGAAGGGTTTTGTCAAAACCCCAACGAAAACTTGGCTCTCAAGAGCACACCAAAATTAGAGATCAAATCATAATGAGGAAAGAGTAGTGCTACCCTTCATTTATACTTCTCCAAACCATTTCTAGATCTTTCCTCTTTGACCAAATCCACATAACCCTTATTCCCCTTTTAATTTTAACTTGATCTTTCCTCTTTGATCTCAAACTACACCCTTATTCCTTTACTTTAATCCTACATTAAAAAGTCACTTTTAATGTTTGGCCACACACTTACTCTTTTTTACTTCATGTCACTTTAGAATATAACATCTCCCACCATGTAGACATTAAACAAACCTCTTGACTTCTTTCTTTTATCACTGATCATATCCCACGGAGTCATAGGCTGCTACTAAGCTATCCTCCATTCTAATCAAGTAGGGAACATTACAGTCTCCTTCCAGATTGCTTGTCCCTCAAGCAACTCCCAAATCGGGATGCCAGAAGATCTCGCTTCCTCCAAGTGGCATCCTTTATGAAAGCAAAACCTCTCCATATAGCCAGTAATTAATGACTCGCTTCTCCTCGGCCTCCTTTCTTTGACATCAATAATCCTCTCTAGAGTCAGAACCAACTACCCTTCCTCTTCCAGTAGAGGAAGATCTGCCAAAAGCAAGATACATGGAAGACGTTGCGGATCCTGCTACCCTTCCTCTGAACCTTAACCTATATGCCAATTCCTCCCACCCCTCATGATCACTCCAGATGGTCTATAGAAGCAAGGTTCTCAAAATTTCAACACCACTCTTCTCTCAAGGAGGACTGCTTGTAGGGTCAACCTCAGAAGACCAAATCCCCAACCCTCAAAGCTGTGTCTAACCCCAGGTTCATACGCCTTTTGTTGATCTTGGGCTGGTCTGTAGTCTCCTTTCCTCTTTGTAGGGACTCGGTGATGTCCCTGGCTCCTATAAACTTAATCTTTGGGTCTTTGGGGCTTACTCAATGCCAACTCCTACAAATGATGGGGCATCATAACCATACAAGGTTTTAAATGAACTCATCTCATGGACATGGATATGGCATTGTATTGTAGCAGTGCTCCCCAAGATCTAACCACTTTATCCAAGCCCTCTGCTACCCTGACACAGTTTCATAGGTATCCCTCAATCCACTTGTTTACTATCTCTGTTTTCCCATTTGACTGAGGGTGATAGATGGTACTAGGTGTCAACTCTATCCCTAATAACCTGAACAACTCTTGCCAGAATGCGCCGACAAACCTGTTGTCTCGGTCACTGACTATATATCTCGGAAGACCATGTAGTCTGAACACCTTACTGAAGAATATTTCTACCACCTGAGATGTGCTATACTCTAAAGAAATGCCAAAGAAGTGTGCATACTTGGTCAACCTGGGACCACATAAATACAATCCCTACCCTGTACCTTCGACAACCTTGTAATGAAGTCCATGGAAATGCTCTCCCACTTCTGCTCTAGAATAGGCAACAACTAAAGCAAACCTGCAGGATGTGTAATCTCTGACTTGTTCTGCTAACAAGTCATGCACTCCCTCACATACCATAGTACATCCTCCTTGAGACCCTTCCAAGAGAATCTCTCCCTCACCTATCTGTAGGTCTTCAGATATCTCGGGTGCCCTGCCAATGATGCATCATGTACTGCTCTCGTAATATTGTCCTTGAGTGTGGACTCAGGGACAAGATAGATCCTATCCTTGTAGTAGATGATGTCATCCACTACTCTGTACCTGTCATCCTAAATAATTCCCTCCATCAGCTCACAGACGAATGTATTCTTGGAGTAATCCACCAAGAGAATGGACTTCCAGTCCGTTGAGATCTTTGTCATGGAAAAGGTTGCAGGTCTCTTGGAAAGGGCGTCAACAACTACATTCTTCTTGCCCTTTACATACTCAATGTCAAATTCATATGCCTGCAACTTACTCACCTATTTTTGTTGTCTCTCGCTCAAGTCTCTCTACTCCAAGAAATACCTCGGGCTGTTATGGTCAGTCCTCACCACAAAGCGTCCCCCCACCAGGTATTGTCTAAATTTAGCCAATGTATGCATGATGGCCAACATCTCCTTATCATAGATGGAGTAGAGCCTTTCTGGCTCCCTCAACTTCCTGCTCTCAAAAGCTATGGGATGTCGATTTTGCATCAATATCGCTCCTATCCCTTCTCTGGATGCATCACACTCCAACACAAATGGCTGAAAGAAGTCTGGAAGTGCTAACACTGGGCAAGTGCTCATCGTCGCCTTCATCCTGTCAAACATTGTCTGCGCCTCCTCTAACCATCTAAAAGCCCCCTTTTTGGCGAGATTCGTCAATGGCGCACCAAGTTGTGAAAATCCTTTCACAAAGCGCTTGTAATAGCTGCATATCCCAAAGAACCCCCGTAGCTCTGTAAGTGACGTGGTGTGGGCCAATCCAAAATCAATTGGATCTTCTCCTGATGTACATGTACCCCTTTAACTCCAATCACATGTCCTAAATAGAGAATCTTTATCAACTCGAACTCACATTTTGCCTCCTTGGAAAATAGTGACTGCTCCCCCATGATGTTGAGAATCTCATCAACATGACTCAGATGATCCTCCCAAGTCCTGTTGTAGATCAGTGGATCATCAAAGAACTTCCTCAACTGCTTGTTGAAGATATGATTCATACACAACTGAAAGGTAGCTGGTGCGTTAGTCAACCCAAAGGGCATGACTAGAAACTCATAGTGCCCGTAGTGACATCTGAATGTTGTTTTGTGGATGTCCTCCTCTCTAACCCGGATTTGATGGTACGCCAATCGAAGATCAATTTTCAAGAAGTACACTGCCCCATGCAACTCATCTATCAACTCATCGATCTTGGGTATTGAGTATTGGTTCTTGATGGTCTTCTTGTTCAAAGCCCTATAGTCGATGCACATCCTCAGCGTGCCATCCTTCTTCACCAGTACCACTGAAGAAGCGAAGGGACTAGAGCTAGGCCTGATGTGCCCCATCTCCAACAACTCCTTTATGGCCTTCTCAATATCGTCCTTAAACTTCTTCCAATGTCTATATGGTGTGGTGATCACAGGCTTTTCCCCCTCCTCTAACTCAATGACATGCTCAAATCCCTTGTCCGATGGTCTCCCTACTGGTAGAGGCCCGAACACTTTGTCGTGCTTCCCAAGCAGGCAACTCATGTATTTCCACATGATAGTGTTGGTGATCCTGTGATGGCTTTTGTGTTGTGATCAAGCACTCCGCTGCACATGCCACGTCACCATGTCTAAAGATTGCCTCCATGCATTTGTTGGACACAATCCTAGGTGCTCCTGACGACATACCTCTCAAAATAACTCATTGACCTCCTATTTCCACGAACTCCATCCTCATGATCTGATGGTTCATTTTAAAATCTCCAAGTGAATACAGCCATTAGACTCCCAATACCACATGGGTTTCCGCTAAATCCACTACATAGAAGTCATCGGTCAACGTATAGTTGCTCAATGTCACGTCCAATTCTTTGATCCTCTAAATACAAGTCATGTTGTACCCATCTTCTACCACCACATTGAACCCCTCAAACTCCTCTGTGGCAATGTGTCTCCTAGCAACAAGCATTGCATCGATGAAGTTGTGGGTGGCCCCACCATCGATCAATGTTGTAACTCTTTGTCCCTGCAAAATGCCTCTGATCCTAAAGGTATAATACCTGGGGACTCCTAAAAGTGTGGCAATGGTCACTCTCTTGACCCCCTCCTACAGTTGCCTCTCCTCTGCAACCTCAAGATGTGGTGGCTCTACCTCGTCACTCCCCTTTCCACTATCATGTATGAGTTGTCTCGTCCTCACCATCATCCTCCTCATCGGAAAGTACCTCTATATAATGTACCTTTCCTTTGCCCATACATCGGTGACCTGGTTCCCAAGGCTCCTTGCAGCTGTAGCAAATCTTCTTCCTCCTCAGTTGTCTCTGAGTCTCCTCATCCATCCTATCCTTCCCTATCCATGGATTTTGGGGAGGCTTCGTCACCTCACCCTTCTGTGGAATAAAGGGTTTCGTTAGTGCCTTCTTGGGAACTGTGTCTGCCATGTCATGGGTCTTCATGATGGTATCATGTAATGTGGTTGGCCTAAAGGCATTCACCCACCCTCTCAAGGGTTTTGCTAAACCCTCCGTGAATAGCATCACGAACCTCTGCTCAGAAATGTTTGTCGCCATGACTGTCATCCTCTGGAAATATGTGATGTATGCCTCTGGTGTACCTGTCTGTCTCAGTTGTGCCAGCTCCCTGAAGTGTATCTAGGGATCCTTCTTGTAAAAACTGTCCATCAATCTCTGGGTGAAGTCCACATATGATGTGATGTTGGTATGCCCTAATGTCACTAACCCATGGTACCACCACTCATGAGCTTCTTCTCCCTCCAAGTGTAGGGTGGAAAAATTAATTGCCTCTACCTCTATCATTGGGTTAAGTTGGAAGTAAGTGTCCAACTTCTACACCCAAGCTCTAGTTGTGCTCCTGGCAGATCCGTCAAAAGGTGGAATGGACAACTTCCCCATTTTCACATAAGATCAAAGTTATGTTGGTTCTATGTTGCTCTGTTCCATTCCCTAGGCATGTTCCTGATCTTGATGTTGCAATATTCCCAGTAAGGCAGGGCTGCCTGGATCTCTTCCCCTAACGCTTGGTACTCCCTGAAATAGGTGGTAAAATCATCATCCTGACCTTGCTTCCCTTGTGCTCCTATAGGCTGCTCCTCAAGTAAATGTGGCAATAGTGCTTTACGCGTCCTCTTGCTCCCTGTCTGTAGAGCACTCTATGTTGGAATATGGGTATTGCTACGCTCTACATGAGCTCTACCTTCTCCATGGTTGCCTTCTACATGTACCCTGTCACCTCCAAGAAATCCACTCGACCCATCCTGTCCTCGTTGGCCCACTATCTGCGTGAGCACCTCAAGGGCCTGTTGTTGGTACCTAACCATCTCTGCATGTCTCCGGTTTTCCTCATCCTAGCTCATGGTCAAATTACTCAGTAGTCTGATCACATTATCCTCTGTAGGATCTCGGTTGTCTCCCATGACTTCTTCTTGTCCTAACTCTGGTTGATTTACCTTTATTTCTTCTTCCTCTGGTGACTCTGGGAAGGGTTGTCCTCCATGCCTCCGTCTTCTAGGAATCAATGTAATCACAGCCTGGAAAGATCACCAGCTTTGGTACCACTGTAATATCCCCAATGCTTTCTAGGCTAGGATATTATATTTTAAGTTGTGTTTTGATTGTGTGTTTTTGTCAAATACTTTGCATTCATATGTCTTTTTATGCTACCAACTAATTGATAACATTCTACATACAGTTTGCATGAATTCTCACAATGGATATTTTGTCAATTATATTGCATGCAATCTAAGTACATGAGAAATAGAAGAGATAATATGGCACTTTATTATGAATGGAATCTTGATCACAACCATACAATATCTACGGTTGTTGTAGCAGTTGTAATAAATCAACAAAACACACAAATCTACAAACCCAAAACCTGGTATAGTGCCATGATCTCCTCTAGAAGATGACTTCTCTGCAAGAAACCCCCTGCCAAGCTAACGCGGCCCCTCCAAGTGCCTCACGGCTCCTTCCAGCCACACAACCTGCCAAAGAAGGGACTCAACCCCTCTCAAAATACTCTACGACTCCTCTTGGTCACATGGCCTAGAAAACAATAGATACGGCTCTCCAAGAAACCCCCAAACGACCTTCCAAGTGCCACGGTTCTGCCCAGAAACCCTCACGGCCTTCCTTTTCCCCACATCTATGCAAAAAGGGAGAAGTTGGGCCTCCCTAGAGACCCTACGATTCTCCACCAAGTCCACATGGTTTCTCCAAGCCACAACAATCCTCCAAAACCCACTTTGGCCCTACACAATAGGTAAATCGACCCTCAATGGAATCACACGAACCTCCTCCAATCCCTTCTAGTGCCACGGTCCTGCAGATAGATGAGATCGACCCCTCAAAATGGCTCCACAAAACTCTCCAAGTAGATCGTTGCACCTGTAAACTAAAGAAGAACCCTCAAGATGAAACCCCAATGGAAGTCCTAGATGGATCCTCCTCTTGTCTAGCTAGGGTGGATATTGCACCACCGAAACAAAACCAAAATGGAAGGGTTTTGTCAAAACCCCAACGAAAACTTGGCTCTCAAGAGCAAACAAAAATAAGAGATCAAATCATAATGAGGAAAGAGTAGTGCTACCCTTCCTTTATACTTCTCCGAACCCTTTATAGATCTTTCCTCTTGGACCAAATCCACATACCCCTTATTCGCCTTTTAATCTTTAAGTAATTAATAATTTACCTTTTTACTTAATGTCACTTTAGAATATAACATCTCCCAACTAAGTGACAATAAATAAACCCCCTTCACTCCCTTTTCTTTACTGACTATAGCCTACGGGACTCATATAAGCTACTAAGTCATCCTCCGTCTTCAATCAAGTGGAAGGGGACATTACATGTGGTTAAAGGAGCCAACCCCCCTGTGCAGTCTCAGGTGCATCCCTTAGGCAGCTTTCTTTTGGAAAAGCTGGAATGCAGTTTACCTCTGAAACTACAATAGACAGTTGGAAAGACTACAAAAAAAGTGCTCCAATCTGTTGTTTCAATTGCCACTGGCCAAACTGCTTAGCACTTATGGACTGGATTACCAAGAATTAGGGTAAAGATACCCTCAATAAGCTTCTGTGCAAGAGGATATTTTAGTCTCTGTTTCAACAACCCGGAGGAAAGACAGTGAATGATGGAAGGACGAATGTGGTTTTGGGGAAGAGAGATTTTTTATGACACGGTTTCCAGAATTCAATGTAGTAACCATGACAATCTCTATAACTACCATTCAGGTAAGATTTCCTGATCTTTCCCTATATTTGTGGTATGAAGAAGTGATGGAAGTAGTCAATAATAACCAAGGAGAATTCATTTGTTTTGATAGAAGTATGTTAGAAGAGGGTTTTAGGATGTCTACAATTGGATTTAAACAAAGGATTGCCAAACAACATAATCTTAGAGTTCGATGGTACTGATGGTAGTACTCATTAGATCCAACCTCTAGACTATGAAAATATAGCCTTTAGATGCAAGACTTGCCAAGCAACAGGTTGCCTGATGTCAGTTTGTCCAAGAGGAATGCAGCAAGAGGAGAAAAAACCTAAACTCACCTTGGAAAATGACCAGAGTGCCTTTAAAAAGGTAAGAAGATAAAGAAGAAGATAGAAGCATATTTAAGTGGAAAAATACCCAAAAGAAGAAATATTTAGATTCTACAGAAACAACCACTTCGTGTTGAGATCAGAAATAAGAACCACAGTGAAAGAAGAGCTCAGAGAAAGAGGATGTAGGAGGAAATCTGACTCTGTAAGTGTAATAACCCCATTTGGGTATAAAAATAGCTTAAATATTAAAATTATCTGGACCTTGTAAAAGGTACCTTGATATGATGTAAATATTTGTAAAATTAATGTGGACCTTGTAATGTCATTCTAATTGGGAACTCAGGGCAAAGGCCCCATTAAAGGATATGATAAGTGTATATTATGTGACAATATGCAACAGAAATGGCAAGGACAATTGGCACCAGCCTCGCTGGTTCACTCTAAGTGGCACAATAAGCACCACCAGCGTAGATCCATCTTAACTCCAGATCTATTAAGCACCAAGAGGTATCATAGAAATTGATATGGAAATCTATCAATGCTCAAAAGATCCCGGGTTAAGATGGATCTGTGCTTGTGCGTGCATGTGTGTGTGCATTAATGCTTGGTATTCTTTTCTTAAACTTTCTATTTTACATGACAGATTTTTTTATATACTTTGATTTATAAACATGGATGTTACACATCTCATCCACATTGGACTTATTTTTTTTATTTTTTTCAATTATTATATTCAGCTGACTTATGCCACATGTCAGGTGAGCGTTAGGCACGGACATTACACATCCCTCATACTGGGCTGTAGAATGCACCTCGCTTCTCTCAGTGCAATAAAAGAGAAATACCTTGAAGATAGGAATGACACCTCAAATCCATGCACATATAATTCTCACCCACCTTCCTCTTTGTATATCTACCATTTTGAGACTTGAAAGGGGTTAGATTCTCACATTTTATCATGCATGCAAGGGAGAACCTGCTCTCCAGAGGTTGGATTACTACATATGCTGATGTGCCTAAGCTGGACTGCGCTAAAGGAGGGCATTTTTCTGAATCTAAGGCTGAACTCCTGCTCCTGTAAAAGGATAGCAATGATAGATTGAGGTAGGAGCTTGTTGTGTTGTAGTTTAACAGAACCTCCTTGTTCTAGTGAGTAGGTTAGCAAGGATTGCAGTCCCTTGTTCCAGTGAGTAGACTACCAAGGAAGCCTTGTACTAGCAAGTAGGCTAGCAAGGCTACTGGTTAACTGCCGCTACAGCCTTCATATTGAGCTTTAAGAGCTCTCACCCTCCATAGCGAGTAGGCTGGCATGAGTTCCAGGTGCTTTGTCTCACTCTCATTCCTATTATAGCAAGCAGGTTAGCAAGGGTTTGGTGCTTACTTGCTGAGAATTTTTGATAGAGAGACTGTTAGTTTCCCTGAAGCCTCTTGTCATAGCATTTCCCCAACTCGGAGGGGGTATTTGAGAAGAAATGCCTATGGCTGGATGGTGAAATCTCCTATTGCAACCGTTTTCAGGGTTCACAGTCTGCTACTTTTTATAGCTCGAATGCTTCTTCCAATCAACACCTCGATTGGTGGAAAGCCAATGCTACTAGGGGGTAGGATCTTTGTCTATCACCAAGCCCAGCTTGTTTGTGTGGACCGTGACACCAATTGGTGGAAAGCCGATGACACTAGGAGGTAGGATCTTTGTCTATTACCATGCCCAGTTTGTTTATGCTGACCATGACGCCCAAACCCCTTCCCTCCCAAAAAAAAGAAACAAAGAAGGGGGGGATAAACATGTCACTATGCTGTGGGAGGCGATTGAGCCCTAGTGGGGGGGGACATCACCACCCTTGCTTGACCAACCAGTCAAGCCCCCGTTGACAAGTCTACTAATTTTTAAGTCAAGTATTCCATCTTCTTTTGTATTCAGTAATGTTGACTCTTGACTTTAATGGAGTGATCTATGGTGTTGCCTTACATGTGTTCGATCCGCTTGTGAATTCCAGTTAGTATGCATGATCTGTGAATGCATGCACAGTTATAAACAGTGAATGAACAGATGGGTATAAACATGAATGCTGTCATGCATAAAAGGAACAGATTTTATACAGCCCTTTTTATCTTAGTTTGTATAAGATGAAAATCAGCCGAGTCAATAACAACAATTGTATTTGGAAGAGAAAGTTTAGAGAAATAACACCGCAAATTTCAGTCACCCCCCTTGATTGCAGCATTGGGCATGTCACATTAACTGAGAAGACAAGGCACCTGACCAAAAAGAGTCAATAACAACAATTGCATTTGGAAGAGAAAGTTTAGAGAAATAACACCGCAAATTTCAGTCATCCCCCCTGATTGCAGCATTGGGCATGTCACATTAACTGAGAAGACAAGGCACCTGACCAAAAAGATTCCCCAGCAAAACCCTCAACTCGAACGCAAAAAGGAGTAATTTGAGGAAAAGCTTAAAGCAGTTGAACAGAGAACAGGAACAACCAAAAATCCTACATGCAGGTTGACCTGAGGTCTTCTTCAGTTTTGAGGTTCAAGTGATAAATAAGTCTAGAATCCCAAAAACAAATATCAGAGTTTTGTAAGTTTGCATGGGCTTTTATCCTAGTGATCAATATTGACCAGGTCTTGGGCATTTTTTGAAAAATGCCAACCCATTAATGGTCTAAATCTAAAATCAGTTAATGGTTAGGGTTTGTTCAAGTTATATTTAAGAAAATGTTATAAACATTTTAAAGAGAGATTTTTCATGTAATGTATTGTACACTAGCTGTGATAGAGGACAGGGACACCATCAGAGCGGTTGCTGGATGGGAATGACCAGCATTGTACTGTATTCTTGGACAAGGAAGACATGCTTTCAGAGTCAGTTTTCTGCCCGGATTCTTGGATTTCCCACCATAAATCGGTGTGCCCTTCAAATGTAATTGGTTACTGTTATTGTTGTCGTGTTTATGGTTTGACATGATAATAATAATAACAATGAACATAATTACTTCTGATTTTTGCTAAATCACTGTTTCTTTCTTATTGTATGCATTTATGATGATAATGGACTATGGTAGTGTTTCATTCCTGTAATGTGTTTGCTGTTTCCTTCATTGACGATCTATTTAATTTACAAGCTAGGGTTGTGTTATCCTCTATTTCTAGGGATAACTAAGGAAATGATGTCTCAAGGCCCTCAGGTTGCAGACATGGAGTACCGAGAGGCAGATGAGCAGTGAGGGGCCCCTATCATACCACACATCACCATCCGATCAATGGCAGCAGCAACCACCACACCCAGCTTGGCCCACAGAGGACAGCGAGTCTTGTTTCGTAAGGTAATAAGTCTGGTATCGTGGTAAGTGTCATTTAATATCTGCAGCATTTGAACATGTTGCAAAGGATCTTTTCTTGATTTTGAAAACATTTGCTTGGAAATTATGCTTTTTGCACTATTTCACCTTGGTGAGTGTCATGGTTTCCTAGTAAATGGCCACCCTTGGGAAAAGGGTTGCCACTGGGGAGTCTCCTTGAAGGTTCATCGTACCATTCCCACTCATACTTACCACCATCCATCACTTCTTCCCCTCCATTTCCCCATCTTTTAGATTTTCGGGCTTAGTGACCCAAGAAAGGCATGTACCTCGTTTCATGGAAAGAAGGGGCCATTAGGTTCGGAGGTGTCCTAGCAAAAACATCATGCAATAAAGGCTCGCCCTGGGATCCTGAGAGCAATGAAATGCTTCTCAAAAAAGTGAGGGACTCGTAAAATAAATAATTGATTAATCAATAACACTTTCCAAGGTAGAGCTTTTGTGGGCTATGCATTTCCTTTTTAGTGCCCCTTATTGTCTTCAACTTGGAAAGGCATGCAAACCAAGGTAGAGCATATGTGAGCTATGCATTCCCTTTTTAGTGCCCCTTATTGTCTTTAACTTGGTGACACGTGCAAAATAAATCGCTAATAAAAGGGCTTGGAAAAAATATGCCTTAAAAACAAAAAGAGGAAAAAGATGTGGCTAGCCCTCAACAAAGGTGCTCATAAATGAGACAATACGAGCCCTTGTATGTCATAAAACCCCATACCTAGAAGTCTAACCCCATCCACCTCACATTCACTACATGACCTAGAAAGGATTCTCCTTGGGAACATCCCCTACTTGAGGAATTGGTTCACCCAATAGGGTATTATGGCACCCCTCCCATATCTAAATTTGGCAAATTGTATAAGGTCTTTGAGCATTTGTTTATTTTGAAAAGGGGGGATTTGATACACATGTTTGGGTGGTTCTTTTATTAGATATGGCTTACTTGACATGATATTGTGACTTGTGGACCCTTCGAGGGCGTACTTGTTTTGTCTTTGTAGGACCTTGACAGGTGAAAGTTTGATCATGAAGGCACAAGGTCACTTGAACCTTCATTTGGGGCATGAAGCCCACTGGTTGGATGATGCGCCCCCCTTCTCTTTGGACACATGGGGACAAGCTAGATGATGAGCGTTGCCCTTGGAGGCATGAGAGGACACCTTGGAGAAGGAAACTAGCCCCCCGTGTGCTCAACGTTTGGCCTTGGAGGCTCAAAACGTCATTTCTTAGAGTATGACGTCTTACTTGGAGGGCTAGGGTTTGGTGATGTTGGATGATTTGATGATGACTTGGCACATCTAGATGAAGGAAGACCCTTGCACATGAAAATATGGCCTTTGGAGGCCCAACGTCTCCCTAAAGAACCTCAACGTCTTGTTCATCATGCCAAAACATCACCCCTAAGGGGTATGACGTCATCATTTAGGGTTTTACTTTATGTAATATTTGAATTTTAAGATGTAAATGGACAAAAAGAGGAGGTCGACCTCCCTAATTTCATGTTGAATTTTTGAATTGTGGACAAAGGGTTTTAGGTGACCTCATATAAATAGAGGTCGCCCCTTTGTCATTTGAGACATAACACACCTGAGAATTACATAAGTGTTGGCAGAAATTATCGCCCTACTTGGGCAATTCACAATTTCTCTCTCTTATGCTTTGTGGATGCTACTACTTGTCTATTGGAGGAATAAGCTAGGTGCTATCACTCGGATGCTTGTGTTTGGCTCATGTGATGGAATATTCTTGGTAATGAAGGGTTTATCTTGCTATCTCTTGGACTAGGTAAGGAATTTATGCTTTGTGTTGTTTCTTTCTTGCTTGCAAGGTTAATATTGCTAAACTCTTGGAGGAGTATAAGGGCATACACCCTCCACCACGATCTATCATTGTTGTCATTGAATAAGCTATTGCAAAGGTTGCTAGGAGGAGTAAAAAGGCTTACACCCTCCTAGATTTACCTTGCTAGGTTTTGTTTTCTCTAGGGAGTAAAAAGGCTTACACCCCTAGAGAGGTAACAAACCCTAGCTCTTATACAAGAAACCTCATAACCCAATTGTTAAGGCACTAGTCTAATTTGCATTTGAGATATAAAATCATTGCATTGGTATGCGTGAATTGTTGAGATGTTGCAATTGTCTAAGTTGGAATTGATTCTATATGTTATAAGCATTCTTGTGCCATAAGGGCATCTTCTTTAGCCTAGTAATTCTTATTGTTGTTATAAATTAAAGCTACAGGCATTAGGGCTCCAGCAAACCACTCTCTCTTCCTCTTTTGCTACTCTTTCTACCGCTGAATTTTGCAAGTAATTGGTGCTAATTAGTCATCTTGTCAAGGGCTTTCATTGAGGTACTTTGCTTGTGAATTTTGGTGGCTAGAACTTGCTGATGTAGCAAAAGTTTGCTACAGCCACAAGGCTTCCCTGATATATGTTATAACATCCTTTTGCAGCCCTATTTTTCCATCAAAACTTGAGTTTAAGTATTGGAATATCATCTACATGTTTAGGGCTTGATCATCCAATAATTATTTGATGTTTTTGATGGTTAAGTGTGTTGGGTATGTGTTATATTCTTTGCACGAGTAGAACTAGTGCCTACATTGCGACGGGCGTACAAGGGGGTGGGAGCCCCCCTACGCAGGGGTTCAAAGGTAGCACCCCCGAAAAAAAAATCCTCGGTTTTTGTGTCCAGTTTTGTGTGGTCCTCGATTTTTGTGTCCATTTTCGACACATGGTTTTTCGCCAATGGTTTTCTATTTCCGGTTAAGGAATTAGGGTTGTTGACTAATCCATGTTATTGGATTAGGGTTTTGAATGCCGCTGGCTCCTATATGTATATTGTATTGTAAACAATGTATGTTATGAATGAATATAGAATATGCTAGTTTTCCCGATTTGGGTTTACAGGGGAAAAATCTATGTGTAATGCGTGTATTTTCCATTGTATCTTTTCCATTCTTTTATTGAAAATCTGTTTGCAGTAAAATATTGTACAAGGTTAAAATCTACAAAGTGTGAAGTTGTTATAACTTCTTCTTTGTTGTTGTAAATTTGATATATGTTGCAGTTCTGGGACAACGAGCTTATCTTGTTGATTCCCCATTGATTAGAGGCTTGGTTTATCACCATTTGTCTTGTTCTAGGAAGGTCTAACATTGCTTTGCAGGTACAAAACATTTGGCAACCATTCACCCTTCCACAAGACTCTTCTTCAAGCTNCAACGAGCTTATCTTGTTGATTCCCCATTGATTAGAGGCTTGGTTTATCACCATTTGTCTTGTTCTAGGAAGGTCTAACATTGCTTTGCAGGTACAAAACATTTGGCAACCATTCACCCTTCCACAAGACTCTTCTTCAAGCTCTTTCTTCATCTCCAAGCTTGACCTATAGGGGATCCATTGATCATTTTCTAACATTCCATCTAATCCCCCTAGGGTCACCAAGATTCCCCCCTTGTGGTGACTTATCATCACTAAAGCGAGGGGAGTGTCTATCTAAGGTGACAATGGGTAGGTACTCCCATAGTTGTCACACTTCCTGGATTGGGTTGGGCTTTGTCCAATCCACAGTTTGTGCGATAACATTTTGGTGTCATCGTCGGGGAAGATTTTGAATCCTCTTTCAATCCCTAACGACACTTTGGCAAGTTATTCCCAAATCCTTTCCCTTAGCTTGCCTGGCGACTCCATTTGAGGAAAGATCCCTTTTCAACTTTGATGAACTTCATATAAGTTTATCTGGCAACTCCATTGAGGGAAGATACCCTCTCCATTTTCGATGAGCCTTGAGCTCACCTGCAATAAGGTACAAAGACTCCATTTTTGGTGGAGTTTATCTACACATAATAAAGGATGGTTTTTTGGGTATGGAATGGAATGTATACTGCCTTCGATCTCAAGGATGTTCCAAGAATCCCAAACAACTTCCCCCAAGAATATCTCAAGAATATCCTGAAGTACAATGATGATCCTTCTTGTGTTGTCTCACGTGTCCTATCACTTGTGAGATATACATCCATACTTGAAAGAAGACATGAAGACCTTTCGATGGTCTCACTTTTACACTCTTTGGGAATAAAGCAGCAAGCATGGATTAGACACTCTTGCAAACCAAAGAGTATTACTTTTCTTAAGACTTTTGTTGAAGAATTTCTCAAACATTGTGGTCCAGGATTTCATAGATTTGAAGATACTTATCATGAGCTTTTGACAACTCCGCAAGAGGAGAGACTTTTAGGTCTTTTTGAAACTAATACAAAGATTGATGATAATGAGGCTTCCCTGGAAGAATTTGAAGAACAGGTCCAGGAAGAGGAGAAAATATCCAAGGAAGTGCAAGATCTTGACAAAGCATTACCCTCTATAGAGGAAGCCTGCAATGACGAGAAGAACAAGAGTTCCCTTTTTTATCCTTTCAGGAACCATCAGGTGAGACACTCCACATTGAGGATTAAGCCCCTTGTGATGAAGAGGCGCTGGAGGGGCATGTCCATGAAGAAAAAAGAGACTTTCAATGAAGTGCAACATGCTGAGAATCCAGATTAGACATCGGTATCCATTTTCCCGCTTGACGAAGACGAAGTTGTTCAACCTTGCTTTCCTCCTGCACATAAAGATGACGAAGTGATTAGTCCAAATGATGCAGATGATTTCGTGAAGGACTTCTCCAACATGGTTGATCAACACATCAATGATTTCATACAGGTTGAGAGACGTAGATGGGAGGTGGGTTGGTTCATTTTTTATAGAGATCCCATTTATGACATTGAGGGTAGTTCTCAAGAAAAGAGGGTTGAGTTGTCATCTTCAGAGGACTGGTCTTCATGTTCATATGATTCGGATGCTTGGCAGCCTAATGATGATATGGTCATTGATTTATTCCATCCATTTGAGGATGACTTGTCACAATATACTCATGATGACTTTTAGTCATCTCTTGGGAATTGTGATTCATATCCTTTAGGATTCAGATTTGTTCTATGAACATTTCCAACCACCTTCATGCTTAGATTTTGATGGGTACAAGGTCGTGGTCATCCCAGAGCAGTCAAAGACTCACGTTACAGAGCAACAGTATTTTCGTCCTAAGGCATTTTGCGATGGTATGCAAATGAAAGGGCAACAGTTTTTCAGTAGCAGGAGGATTTATTTCTCTGGACATGAGGCTATCCCTTGCCTTTATTCTTCTTTGGGAAGCCATACAGTTTTCTTTTGATCTCTCATCTCCTCTCAATCTTCAGGAAGCAGTGGTACTCTAAGTGAAGATGAAGACAAGTCGTCGTCTATATGCGGTAATCCTATTCAGAGATGGATCGATCAGGCTTGTGGTTATTCTTTCCATCAGGATTTCCTCCCTCCCATCCATATCCATGAGTTTCATTTCATGATTGAATATATGTTTATTTGTGCTCATGATTATCATATGCTTGACTTATCCTTGTTGCATTACCCAATGTTGTATATCTCTCCGATATATCGCCGATATTTCAATAAATTCCGAGTTAAACCCTTATTCGATATATCCGAAATATTCCGAGTTAGACCCTTGTCTTGCGACATTTTCCGAGATATTCCGATATTTTCCGCCGATGTCACCGAGAAGTTACATTCCAGACCCTTGTCAATACTTTCCCCGAGACGAGATATACAACATTGGTATTACCTGATTGAGCACAGGGGGAGATACCTTGATGAGATGATTAGTTGGTTGCGTTGGTTGTACAATTTCACCTTGACATCCATAGGACTTGATCACCATGGGCCCCAGGTAAGTAGGTAGGTCATTTTGTTTTCTTGCATTTGCATCTTGTTTGCTCGTGATAGTTTAGTTGCATATCATATCTCATTTTTCATTTTGCTCGACTCACATTATTGCATAGTTGTTTTATATCATTTTGCTTTCATCATATTACATGTCAATTTAGAAATTTTTGAAAAAATGCAAATTTTTCTTCTTAAAGATTAGTTGAAATTTTGAATTTTTTATCATATGGACAAAGGGTGAGTGCCACCCTCGATATCCACAGTTTGTTTGTTTCAGTGTGTGTAGGCACAGGTCTTACCAAGAGCTGTTGAGGTTCTCATGCACCCTATGATGAGTACATGTCCCCGAGTAGGAGCTAGATGTTATCCCCCATTTCTAGGGATAACTAAGGAGATGACGTCTAGAGGCCCTCGGGTTGCAGACATGGAGTACTGAGAGGCAGATGAACAAGCAAGGGCCCCTATCATACCACACATCACCATTCGATCGATGGCAGCAGCATCCACCACACCCAGCTTGGCCCATAGAGGACAGCAGGTCTTGCTTCATGAGGTAACAAGTCTGGTATCTTGGTAAGTGTCATTTTAATATCTAAAGCATTTTAACATGTTGCAAAGGATCTTTTCTTGATTTTGGAAACATTTGCTTGGAAATTATGTTTTTTTCCCTATTTCACCTTGGTGAGTGTCATGGTTTCCTAGTAAGTGGCCACCCTTGGGGAAAGGGTTAATACTAGGGAGTCTCCTTGAAGGGTCATCGTACCATTCCCACTCATACTTACCACCTTCCATCACATCTTCCCCTCTGTTTCCCCAGCTTTTAGGTTTTCGGGCTTATTGATCCAAGAAGGGCATGTACTTCATTTCATGTGAAGAAGGGGCCATTAGGCTCGGAGGTGTCCTAGCAAAAACATCATGCAATAAAGGCTCACCCTGGGATCCTGAGAACAATAAAACGTTTCTCAAAAAAGTGAGGGACCCATAAAATAAATAATTGATTAATCAATAACACTTTCCAAGGTAGAGCGTTTATGGACCATGCATTTCCTTTTTAGTACCCCTTATTGTCTTCAACTTGGAAAGGCATGCAAACCAAGGTAGAGTGTATGTGGGTTGTGCATTTTCTTTTTAGTGCTCCTTGATGTCTTCACCTTGGTGACACATGCAAAATAATGGCTAATAAAAAGTCTTGGAAAAAATATACCAATACAATCCCTTGTATGTCATGAAACCCCATACCTAGAAGTCTAACCCCATCCACCTCACATTCACTACATGACCTAGAAAGGATTCTCCTTGGGAACATCCCCTACTTGAGGAATTGGTTCACCCAATAGGGTATTATGGCACCCCTCCCATATCTAAATTTGGCAAATTGTATAAGATCTTTGAGCTTTTGTTTATTTTGAAAAGGGGGGATTTCTTGCACATGTTCAGGTGGTTCTTTTATTAGATATGGGTTACTCGACATGATATTGTGACTTGTGAACCCTTGAAAGGCGTACTTGTTTTGTCTTTGCAGGACCTTGACAGGTGAAAGTTTGATCATGAAGGCACATGTCACTTGGATCTTCATTTGGGGCATGAAGCCCATTGGCTGGATGATGTGCCCCCCTTCTCTTTAGACACATGGGGACAACTAGATGATGAGCGTTGCCTTTGGAGGCATGAGAGGACACCTTGGAGAAGGAAAACAGCCCCCCTTTTGCTCAACGTTTGGCCTTGGAGGCTCAAAACATCATTTCCTAAAGTATGACGTCATACTTGGAGGGCTAGTGTTTGGTGATGTTGGATGATTTGATGATGACTCGACACATCTAGATGAAGGAAGACCTTTGCACATGAAGATATGGCCTTTGGAGGCCCAACGTCTGCCTAAAGAACCTCAACGTCTTGCTCATTATACCAAAACGTCACCTCTAAGGGGTATGACATCATCATTTAAGGTTTTACTTTATGTAATATTTGAATTTTAAGATGTTAATGGACAAAAAGAGGAGGTTGGCCTCCCTAATTTCATGTTGACTTTTTGAATTGTGGACAAAGGATTTTAGGTGACCTCATATAAATAGAGGTCACCCCTTTGTCATTTGAGATATAACACACCTGAGAATTACATATGTGTTGGCTGAAATTTTTGCCCTACTTGGGCAATTCACACTTTCTCTTATGCTTTGTGAATGTTACTAATTGTTTATTGGAGGAATAAGCTAAGGCGCTATCTCTTGGATGCTTGTATTTGGCTCATGTGATGGAATATTCTTGGTAATGAAGGGTTTATCTTGCTATCTCTTGGACTAGGTAAGGAATTTATGCTTTGTGTTGTTTTTTTCTTGCTTGCAAGGTTAATTTTGCTAAACTCTTGGAGGAGTATAAGGGCATACACCCTCCACCAAGATATATCATTGTTGTCATTGAATAAGCTATTGCAAAGGTTGCTAGGAGTAAAAAGGCATACACCCTCCTAGATTTACCTTGCTAGATTTTGTTTTCTCTAGGGAGTAAAAAGGCTTACACCCCTAGAGAGGTAACAAGCCCTAGCCCTTATACAAGATACCCCATAACCCAATTGATAAGGCACTAGTCTAATTTGCATTGGAGATATAAAAGCATTGCATTGGTATGCGTGAATTGTTGAGATATTGCAATTGTCTAAGTTGGAATTGATTCTATATGTTATAAGCATTCTTGTGCCCTAAGGGCGTCTTCTTTAGCCTAACAATTCTTATTGTTGTTATAAATTAAAGCTACAACCATTGTAGCTTTAGGGCTGCAGAAAACGACTCTCTCTTCCTCTTTTACTACTCTTTCTACCGCTGAAATTTGCAAGTAATTGGTGCTAATTACTCTTCTTGTCACGGGCTTTCCTTGAGGTACTTTGATTGTGAATTTTGGTGGCTAGAACTTGCTGCTGTAGCAAAAGTT
>SNQJ01S0018265.1:54731-66746 GCA_010110895.2 Picea sitchensis
TCTCTCTTCCTCTTTTACTACTCTTTCTACCGCTGAAATTTGCAAGTAATTGGTGCTAATTACTCTTCTTGTCACGGGCTTTCCTTGAGGTACTTTGATTGTGAATTTTGGTGGCTAGAACTTGCTGCTGTAGCAAAAGTTTGGTACAGCCACAAGGATGCTCTAATATATGCTGATAACATCCTTTTGCAGGCCTATTTTGCCATCAAAACTTGAGTTTAAGTATTGGAATATCATCTACATGTTTAGGGCTTGATCATCCAATAATTATTTGATGTTTTTATGGTTAAGTGTGCAGCTGTTACAACTTATTTTTTGCTGTTGTAAATCTGATATATGTTGCAGTTCTGGGACAATGAGCTTATCTTGTTGATTCCCCATTGATTAGAGGCTTAGTTTATCACCATTTGTCTTGTTTTGGGCAGGTCTAACATTGCTTTGCAGGTACAAAACATTTGGCAACCATTCACCCTTCCACAAGACTCTTCTTCAAGCCCTTTCTTCATCTCCAAGTTTGACCTATAGGGGATCCATTGATCATTTTCTCACATTCCATCTCAATCCCCCTAGGGTCACCGGGATTCCCCCCTTGTGGTGACTTATCATCACTAAAGCGAGGGGAGTGTCTATCTAAGGTGACAGTGGGTAGGTACTCCCATAGTTGTCACACTTCCATGGATTGGGTTGGGCTTTGCCCAATCTACAGTTTGTGCAATAACAGGTTGGACATTTAGTGTCCAAAATTTTTCGAGGACACTTATTTTCTAGTGAATAATTTTTTTGAAGAATTTTGATTCGACTCATGGATATTTCATGGTGTTTGGTGACATTTTATGGTTTGGACTCGCCAAAAATGACCCCTGGGGGGGGGGCATGTCAAGGACATCGAGATGAGGCTGGACAACCCTCCTGATTGTCACAAGATCTGAAGGACAAAGAGATCATAAGGACACTCCCTGCATCTGAGTATAGACAACTCTGCAAAGGGATTCAAAGAATTTTGGGTGGATTAGAGAGAGGAGAAAAGTCAATCTAAGGGAAAGATCAGGAAAAGAATGGAAAGGACAATAGTGCAACTGGAGGTAAGGAGCAGGTAGGGTAATTTTCTTTGTTTTGTCCTACTTTTGCATATATGCAGATATGAAAGAAAATACAAGTAGGATGGCGACAAAATCCCCATCCAAGACAACCACCTGCTATTCAATAATAAGAGTAGGATATATGCTAGGTGAAGATAGGTGTAAGACCCAAAGGAAATTTCCACTCAGAATTTGGTGTTCATGAGAACTCTAGCCACCGAATGTCCCAAGACGGGGAACAAAGCAAAATCTCTAGTGACTGCAAAAGATTCCAAGTTTAGCAGAATTGAGATGCAGTCATCCAAATCGAAAGCATTGGAGCTCTCGAAGGTGTCCCATAAAGTGGTCACAAATAGTTATGAGGAAATGCAACAAGAAATCAAGGAAAAAAACAAAGAAATAGAGCTATTAGAGAAGCAACTACAAGAAATATAGGATCTTGCAAGAACCAAAATCCCAAAGGCCCTTGTCCAACAACGAATGTCCATATTCAAAAGGGTCAAAGAAAGGATAAAGGCTAAGTTACCAGGATTCGGATCCGGATCGGGATTCGGATCCGGATCCGGATTCGGATACGGATCTGGATTCAGATATGGATCCGGATTCGGATACATATCTGTATGCTCTGCCAATTTTTTGAAAATCCAGGATCTAGATACGGCTGGGAAACGTCAAGTACAATCAATATAAATATATTTTTTATAAATTTTAAAAATAAAATTTATAATATATAACTTATAATTAAAGGTAACTAACTTACAATATTTATACACGTTTCTCGGAGCAACCGCAAGCTAGGGTTTGGACAGTTGCGGCCATTGCAGAGAGCAGCATGAGCACCAAAGGAGGGGGTAAGGGGACCCCCTCATACAAACTGATAGTGGTAGACAAAGGAAAAGGGCCAAGGGGTGGAGTATTCAAGGCACTAATGACAGGCACCTCGGGATCAGACCCTGGAATAGGTTAGGAAAGAAACAAGGGGAAAAGTGAATGCAGGGAAGAGGAAGCAAGAGAAACTCAAAACGAGTCGCAAGACACAATGAAGACCAACCGAACCGAAGGGCATAACCCATGCAAACCCAAAGCAGCACTGATACACAAGGTGGTATTGGAAGATCCGCAGATGCAACTCTACAAAGATCAGATGAAGGCGCATGCGCTAATCTGCAAATTTATGGGCTTATGGCCCACAGAAAAAGCACTGCTCAACTGGATCAAATATCACTGGAAGCCAAATGGGGAAGTGGAGCTCCACCTGGGCTCGAAAGGTTTCTTCACAGTGGTATTCATAAACCTGGAGGACAGAGACAGAGTATTTGAAGGAGGGCCATACTTCCATGCATCAGCAGGACTGTACATGCAGCCATGGAAGGAGAATTTCTCCCCAGAAAAAGAGACCTTCAAAAAGGTACCGGTCTGGCTGAGACTCTACTCCCTACACTTAGACTACTGGCTACCCTCCACTTTCGAAGCGATAGGGAATAAACTGGGGAAATATATAAAGACCGCAGAAGCAAACCCTGAAAGGGAGATACACATCCTATGCAAGAATATGCATAGAGATGGATGTGTCGGGCGCACTCCCAGAAGCGATGTGCCTCGAATTCAAGGACAAGGAATGGATCCAAAAAATTGATTATGAACAAATCCCCTTCCGATGCAAAAGATGCCACGACCATGGCCACCTGATCAAGGAATGTCATCTTAATAAAAAGCAAGAAATGGAAAATTCCAAACCACAGCAAGATTAGGATGGATTTGTTAAACCAAACCCCAAAAGTAGAGACAACAAAAGGCAGAGCAAAGCCCAAGCAGGAAATAACCCAGAAGTCCGATTGAGTCTGAAAGGAAGGGATAAAACCAATCAAGGGGTAGAGGCCAAGAAGGATACAGTAACAGCTCAGGAACTCCAAGAACAAACACCAAACGAGCCCACCGACTAACCTAACAACCAGAAGGAACAAGGAAGCTACATAACTCCGATGGAAGGAGAAATCAAAGACGACAACACCCCCATGCAAGACGCAGAGGGAGAGGTGGAAATGACACCGAGCGAAGTAGGCACAGAAGATCCGGAACTCAGAGACCTGGTGGAAAGGGAAGGGATAGACCTCACGAACATACTGGAGCAATGGAAAAGACAAGGAGTGGACAATGTACCAACAGAGCAACTAGACCGCATCCAGTACCTGTTCCTCCTAAGGGAGGAAGCCAAAGCTAGAGGCCAAAAGCGAGCACACGGGGAGATTGGACACCTAGGAGTCAAAGCCAACGAGGTACAACCACAACTCTCACCCAAACGGACGCGGAGGAAAAAAGGCAAGAAATCCAACATTGTAGCCCTGCAGGAGCTTGGAGCATTACTGATAAACTCGGGTAAGATAAAAAAACTCTTCCCCAACTCCCCCTCGCATGTTTAAAATGAAGGTTATAACATGGAATATAAGAGGCCTAAACAGCCCAAGAAAACAATGAATCCTTAGGAATAGATTAAAACAGGAACAACCAAATCTTTGTTTTATCCAAGAGACCAAGTGTAATACAGAAAGAATGGAAACAATCAGTCAACAACAATGGCGCAAGTACAAGATGGTGGCCATTGGAGGCCACCAAATGGCAGGAGGCATCCTCACCCTGTGGAACCCACAAGTAATAATCCTAATAGCAGCTGAAGTGACAAGGCATACCATTACGGTCCGCATGCAAATCATTGGGAACACAGAGGAGATTTTATGCACTAATGTGTATGGACCCCAGGTGCCAGAGGAAAGGAGAGGAATGTTAAGCGATCTAGCAGACCTCAAAAACCGGGCCAACAACCTCCATTGGATCCTAGCTCGGGATTTCAACATCATCACGTCACTCGCGGAGAAAAAAGGAGGGATAAGAAGATTGGATAGAGATGCGGAGGAATTCTCAAAATTCATAGACATAGCGGAAATGGTAGATATGAAAACCAAAAATGGCCATTTCACCTAGAATAATAAGCGAATGAGCCAACATCACGTAGCAACAAGACTTGACAGATTCCTAGTGTCAGAATCAGTCATTATGCAAGGGCTAACCTTACACTGCAACATCCTTCCATGGGGGGGATCTGATCATTGGTTAGTGCAACTAGAAGCAGGCTTCCAGACCACACCAAAGAACAGACCCTTCAGATTCGAGAAATTTTGGATGGAACACCTGACTTTCAAAGAAAATATTAAGCAGTGGTGGAGTGAAGAGCAACCAGAGCAAGGGACAAGGATGTTCAAACTCTACAAGAAACTAAAATATATCAAATATAGGCTCAAGGAGTGGAACAAGGACACCTTTGGGAATATAAACCAAGCGAAGAAAAACATAGAAGAAAAAATGAAAAAACTCCAAGAAACCTGCATTTTGGAGGGCTACAATGAGAAAAGGAAAAAAGAGGAGATCTAGATGACCCAGGAATGGGATGAAAGGTACCAACAGGAAGAACATTTCTGGAGACAAAAGTCCTGGATCAGATGGCTAAAGGAAGGGGAAAGGAACATCAAGTTCTTTCACAGAACAACCATGGCCATAAGAGCCCATAACAAAATCTTGAAGATAAGGGACCCGAATGGAATAAAAAGAGAGTCCCATAAGGACATTGAAACAACTCTGGTAAACCACTTCCACGGGATCCCTCAACCTGGCAGGAAGACTTATCCTAACCAAGTCGATTCTGAAAGCTATCCCAACGTTTATGATGTCAGTTTTCCCGGCCCCCAAGGGAATTTTACAAAAAATAAGAACCATACAAAGAGAATTCTTGTGGCGCAGAGCGGAAACAAGGAAAAAATGGGCACTAGTGGCTTGGGAGAAGGTATGTAAGCCAAAGAGCAAGGGAGGCCTTGGGCTACACGACCCGTAAGTAACCAACGATGCCTATGGGGCGAAGCTTTGGTGGAGATGGGTCAAAGAAACGACCATGCCATGGGTTAACCTGTGGAAGGCAAAGTACGCCCCGGATATTAGTAACCAAGACAAAATCCGCTTCAAAGGCACCAAGGAGGGTTCAGCCATCTGGAACTTAGCCTGGCGCAACAAGACCTGGATTCAGACACACAGCTTTTGGGAAATAAGGAATGGCAGAACCGCCGGATTCTGGGAGGACGCCTGGCAACAGGAACCCAAAATGGAACAACTGGGCTGGGAGGAACTCCAACAGGAGATGATGGCGCAAGGCAAAACCCGAGTTTACCATTACTGGAAACAAGAAGCAGAGCGCAACAAATGGAGAATCTGGAACACTCTCACACCACAGACTAGAGACCAGACCGCAACAGCAGTTAAAGAAGTGGAGGAGGAATTGAGGAGAAGGAAAATTGCAATCACGGATGGAAATGACTAGCTGAGATGGGGGCACAAAGTTGGAGGGGAATTCAATCTTAAATAAGTACGCCACTACATAACAAACCAGGATCAAGAAGTTGCGGCGTATCATTGGGACAAGCTTTGGAATAGCCCCCAATGGCCAAAAATAAAAATATTCCAGTGGCTAATACTACACAACCGAATCCTAACTTGGGAGAACCTAAAGAAGAGAGGTTTCATAGGCCCTTCAAGATGCCACCTATGTGAAGAAAATGAGGAAACAACGAACCATCTTTTGGATGAATGTCCTTACACAGCAGAATTATGGGACTGGGCGGCAGGCATTTTCCGTCAGTCTAATAGGATCAGAGGAAATATTTCCGCAACTATAAACACCTGGGAGGAAAACTACAGCGACAACGAAGAGGTGAATCTTTGTTGGACCCTCAACCCCGGCATTATCATTTGGGCAATTTAGAAGGAAAGGAACCAGCGCATCTTCAGGAACTAAAGCTGGACGGTTGGAAAGATCAAGGAAACAGTAATAGCCATGACAAGGGAAATGGTACAGAGCCGCAACCTCCGAACAGGAGGAGCGCAACTCACTGATCGGGATCTCAGAATTCTAGAGGCTTTACAAGTGAAAGAAAGACACAACCCCAATCAGGTGAGACGAGTGCCGCAACTAAGTTTAGGCGAGCGCAACTAGAAACCACCACCAGAGGGCTCCCTCAAGCTAAATTTCGACGGGGCGTCGAAGGGCAACCCAGGACGAACCGGTATGGGGGGAGTAATCAGGGACAGTCAAGGAAGAATTATCCGACTATACACAGGAAGTTTGGGGAATTCTACAAACAATGCTGCGGAATTTGGAGCATTAGAGACAGGTCTAGAGATACTACATAGGGAAGGAATGGAAAGTGTAATAGTGGAAGGCGACTCCATGCTAGTCATCAACACAGTAAGGAAACTCCAAAACAACACCAAAGTGGGAAAAATACAGAGGCACTGGCACTTGGCATACTATCTGTAGAAGATTCAGGAGCATTTGCAGACAAGGATCACAGTGGAGTTGTGTTGGGTCCGCAGGTCAGTAAATGGACTCGCGGATAGAATTGCTAATGAAGGGGTCTACAGGGAAGGATCAGAATTGGATGCCACATGGATTAACATTCCAAGTGGCCAGTTTCGGACAAACTGTACCCAACTAGCGGCAAAGGACTATGACGGCAGCTGAAGTACGGGCGACCACATCGAGGCTGGAGACACAGAATTAAACGAAGGGCAAGTAGGATCTAGGACAAATCCGTTAGGCCACCTTTTAAACGAGTTACAATGCAGATCACAGTCACACCACAAGAAGGGGTACGATACCAAGGTCCTGTCAATAGAAGGAAGTATAGGGGTTGGTCGTGGGAGAATGGAAAGGGTAAGCCGCAGCCGGCAAAGGACGAAGACCAAAGGGATAGCCTGAGAGCAGGTATGGGTACACCTCATCTACACCTAGATCCCGAGGGAGGAAATGATTGGAGGACAGTGTGTAAGGCAAAAGATTGGCGCTAGAACGACGACAGAGCTCCCAAGCGCACACACTCAGAAACAGAGATAAAGGACCGAAAGATACGCCTTTACGAGAGACAAATGATTACATGGAGAAGACCACCTCCGGAGAAACTCTATAAAAGAAGAAGCATCAGCGATAGCGACAAACCAACTAGCAACAATTCCAGAGACCAGGAAGGGGAGAGTAGTAGCAGAGAAAGAAAGCACGACAGAAGCCACGGCTTACAAGAAAAGATGGTAAAAACGAAGAACACCCAGAGTAAGAGGGGACCCCAGGGGGAGGAACTCCCAATAAGCGCCCGGAAGATCACTAGGATGGAACAAGCGGCCAAAGAGGCCAAAGGCACCTTCCTCGAGCAAGCAGACACAAAGGGTAAAGCAGTCATCGACAGATGGGAGCGAGAAGTCAACACCAAGCGCCAAGGCAAAGCCTGGGCGGAACTCATCCAAGAAGCAGATGGGTTAAGGGACCCAAGGGCCACACAACCCAGGAAAACCCTCTACCACAAAACGGTGGAGGAAGCCTGGCGTACAAAAATGCTAATATGCAAGTTGAGAGCAGAAAAGAACGAGACCAGCAGGGTGGCAAACCGAGGCCACAAGAAGGAAATCATAGAAATCCTGAGCCGCCTCAGTGACTTGGAGGCCAGCGTAAGAGGCATAGCAGAGAACCAAAGGAACCAAGGCGAAAAAATAGACCGACTGGCTGGTCAATTCCAACTCTACCTTCGCTATGTCCATCACTCCAACGGACCGACGCGAAACACCAACCAGCATCAGAAGGACGCGCACGGTGGAGCAGAAAAAGGAAAACGAGGCAAGGAAAGAAGGAGATGAAAGCCACCCAATCTGCGTGGACTAGCGCAACACCAACTCAAGTTCTTTTGTTTATCAGTATAGGAACAGATCATGTTATATGCTCTCGCTTTTATGTATTTCTGATGGTGTAGTTATTTTTTTTCTTTTTCAAACGAACTTATGGAGACTGGGTCGGTTTCCCCGAGTGGCGGCCTAGCCATCCTTTCACTAATGTAGATAGCGCAACTTGGGGACCCCTGATCTAGTTTCCTTTTTGGCAGATCAGGGGCCACCCCTCAGCCTTTTTTTGTACAATATTTTACTCAGTAATATAGAATCTCAACTCACTTACCAAAACAAAAAACTTACAATATTTATAAAAATATAAAAATTATAATATATAACTTATAATTAAATAACTTGTATATAACTTATATGGCTACTCCGCTATAATATACAACTTATAACTTATAATTATAATATATAACTTATAATTAAATTTTATAAATGTTATAATTATAATTTATAACATAACTTTTCTGTCTTAATAGAACATCATAACTTGTAAATTGTGAAAAATCGATAAACCCTAACCTCGCGCTCTTGCCATAACCCTACTCTCTTCGTCAGGTAATTCGTTTCAATCACTAAGTTACGAGTCACAGCAAATGATGTGATCGATTCACATTATATATGTAATAAAAATCACGCTTCCGCTACCAATTGAGGGAGGGATCCGTCGAGCGAGTGTTGAAATGTTATCTCCTTGTTGTCAACTCCCTGTCATCAAGGTCGACCGAATTGAATTGATTGATAGAAGGGTCGAGGGTCTGAAGGAGATCGACCATTGGTTGAGCCCTCTATAGTGTATAATTCAATAGATGGAAATCATTAATATCAGGTTGGTCGAAAATTACTAATATCAGGAAATTAGAAATCCCTTTAAGGTAAGGATGCCCCCATGGTTGAAAAAGGCCCTTTTAAACGGTGGGGATGAGAACCGTCCTGTCTCTATTAACCTGGAAGGCCGCCACAGAGCGGATCCTAGGCGAATCCTGGCGGATTTGTATCCGATACGAGGATCTGTGAATCCATCCCCTGGCCCCACGGATCCGGTAACATAGGATAAAGGAAACGGTGTGTTTCCACCCTAGTCAAATACTCCAACATTGGGAAAAGACAAGCCACCAAGGATTTGAAGTAGTTATGGGCCAAGGAAATCAAGACATTATATGACTTTTCAAGATAAGTGGATGACTCTAATACATGGAGGCATGAGCTCAAAACAAATCCCTTGGCCACAATGGTAGCAGCAGAAAAAGCCATGTTAAAGATAGAGGAACTAAACATGATCTTGAATCAATATGAACCTAACAATCATCATGAAGGGACATTTGTGACATGACAAGCCACAAACCAAATCGAGGCAAAATAATGGTGTTGGCAACAATCACGAAAGACACACAAAGGGCTAAGGCATCAACAATTGAAGTAATGTTAGATTTGATGTCACATCCCCTTCGAAGGATTACCCGACCCACAAAGCATGGACATGACCAGGGTTCGACAATCTCAATATAAATTCAAACCCATTAAACTCTAAATCCATTCAAACTTAGACATGCATGCAATTAACTAATGCAGCAGAAATAAGCATGCATATGCCATAAACTCATTTAAACTAGAGATTTTGTTTCAAAATTCATTCATAAGCAAAGATTAAACTTAAATTGCAATGTTATCCCCGGATGGAGTGACACGCAGCAACGCCTTGCCACATGGCTTAGCATTAAGCCACAGCTTAAATGTTGTAGGCCGCTCCCCATCCCTTCAATAATTAAGATGGTAGCAGGCCATTACAGCAGCTCTACGGAGGCAGAACTTCTCCCTCGCGCGAATACACTAGCACAGCCAGCATTCAATATGACAGAGATAAGGAGCCATGCGATGCCGTCACACGAAAACTCGAAAGTTAGGACGCCTGGACAGAGCTGGTTCATTTTCGTTTTGGACCTCCCCGCTAGTTGGGAGCTCTAGTGCAGTTTCCTCTGTATCTCCATTCACCCCTCCTCCGCAATGACAAGGGACCGAGGCAAGCCTCGTCGAGGCTCGACCTGGTACACCCAAAAAGCACAGCGACAGAGAAGACAGAACTTTGAGCGCGCTCTGTCGAAGGCGACTTCTATCCTCCAACAGAGAGCAAGAGCCGACCACTTGGCACTCCATGCTATTATAGCTGAGCCTGTGACAGAGCGGAGCACGCACACCCCTGCAATTGAGCCTGTTGCACAAGCTGGAAGCCGTCCGAAGGGAGGGTCTGAGGAAGAGTTCCCAATTTGCTACGTCGAAGAAACATCGTGCCCGGAGGACTTCGCAACCACCCCGGAACCTCAAGCTCCTGAGCCTGCAACACAGGCTGGAAGCAGTCTGAAGGGAGAGACTGCAAAAGAGTTCCCAATCTGTTATGTAGAAGAAATATCGTGCCCGGATGAATACATCCCCACCCGCCATGCTGAGAAGGTAATGAACGATGATGAAGCTTTGAACAGTGCCTGCGCAGGGATGAACGTGGACGAGTCTAGAGCAGAAGTGGGGAATGAAACCTTAGGCGAGGCAGTAACCAGTGATTTGCATGGTCCACTCCTCCGTGCAGAACATCTAGCTCTCGTGTTCGAACTCCGAGGCCACATGGCAGACCAGGAGCACAGAGCCCTCCTCATGGGACAGCGCTTGGACCTGCTCCTTGACGCGTACTCCAATGCTCCAGCAAAGCGGAAATGTCCAACATGTGCACAGTCGTTTGTCATTCCGGCCAGATCCACGTGTTAAGAGGGAAAATACGACATGTCACCGGGTATTTGAGCTTTCCTTTGCTAGTCTGGTTTTACATCATACTGTTGTTCAATGTTAACTCGAACTATGGCCATCTGTCCTAGTTTCCTTCGGGCAGGACAGATGGCAAAACAGTTTTTAGCCTATCTTTTTTTAGCAAAATATTTTTTACATTTTTTGAACATACCAAGGAAGGCGGGAAAATTTCTAAAGGATCAATACTTATCTTAAAATGGTAGAAACCTTGGAAAATCTTATCAATTCTTGGGATTTTCAACTATAAAATGTTTCGCAGTATTTTGTAAAAATATTCAAATTTCTAAGAATTTTATATAATTTCTAGAAAAAATTTGCGATTTTTTAAGTAAACTAATTTTATCCTATAGAATCTAGGCGAATTGTTTTTCAGGAAAAAAGATGGATATTGACAAATCAATTTTGAAAAAAAAATGGGAAATTAGCCAAATGGAAAAATTTAGCCCCTAAAATTTTCCCTAATGGAAGGTCTACCACATGGTACATAGAAAGCATAATTATCGCAGTTACATGCCTAGCCATTCACTAGTCAAGCCATGGACTAGAGCTCTGCACTGAGAATTAATACAAGATATTTAAATCACTTACACATGGGGGCATTGATTTAAGCTCATATGGCTAGACTCCCATCATTATAAACACTTATTTACAATTTATACGATTTGATCTAATACATCCAAAGGGTCAAAATCGGGGTATTACACTTGGCCAAAATCCAAGAAAAAATAGTGATGAAAATATTAGACCAGCAAAAGGCAAGGTACAAAGGGAAAAAGAAAAGCAATAGAAGAGAAGACTATAAGTGGGCACAGGCAAAGGCATAGTGTTTAAACTCGGCCCAAGTTGTTATCCACTCGCCAAACTGGCCAAGCAAATAGAAAGTCAAGTCAAACCGGCTTTCAACTCGGCTCGCAAACCGGCTGAGTCTGTGCATGCTCAGCCGGTTCGATTTCAGAGTCCCATCCCATCCATTCCTTGGCCATTCAGCTTCTGACCATAAGTATAGTGACTCAAAGAATGGATCCTTAGTAGTCAAGTTAAGATAGATAAGCCCCTACAAAAGAAAATATGTGTAGATTCTAAGCACCTGAATATTCATAAAAGAAACGGTTGAATTCAAGTTTAGCTAACCAGAGTCGTTACCAGACTGAACTTCTATAAAGCGTTTATATACAAAGAATCCATGCACATCAGAAATCTGTTCAGTTAAAAAGAAAGTTCAAAATAGCATTGTTTATGAAAACTTTTATGAAAAAAGCTTCTGCAATCCTGAATAAAAACATATGCCTTAGAGTACTCTATAAAACACCACCCAATTATCTTTAAACACATCAATATAGCTGACAGAAGACGGCCACACAGATAACATGAGTAGATAATC
>SNQJ01S0018266.1:20739-55830 GCA_010110895.2 Picea sitchensis
TAGGCTATTAGCCTCCAAGAGAAGAAGTCGGCCAGAATTAATAATAATATACTGAACAGACACCTACCTAGAAGGAGAAGTCGGCCCCAATAAACTGGAAGGATTACTATAAATACAGGGCGCCAGTTTCTCATTTGTGACATCTCAGGACTGCAGTTTTCCTAGTTGGTGCGCACTGCAGTTGCAGCTGGTGCACAGGTTTGGAGGAGGGTTCCAGGTGCAGGTGCAGCAGCAACAAGTNAGCAACAAATTTCAGTATTTGGCTTGGATATCTCTTGGCTAGGGTTTGGACTATCTGATCAGCTTTTTCTGATGCGCTACCCTTGGGGAGAGATGCGTTGCTCTTTGTTTGGCTATCTAGCCTAGGGTTTGCTTCCGGAGGAATTCTCAGGTCAAGGTTAAGGTGCTCGGAGGGAGGCTTCGACCTGTGGTTGGGAGACGAGGGTATCGTCGTGGTAAAACAAGCACACCATCTTATATATTCTAACACTCTACTCCTTGCACTTTAAAGAACATGTAGGTTCTCCTCTATCCAACGGTGGTCAGACCCTGTACTCGAATCTAACACCTGAGATCTATCCTCCTCTTCAACATGCTCTTCTTGTCTATATTCAGATCTGACAACCCTCGTTCTGTCGGGAATTTTGGATGGGATCCAACGATCAGAAATTCTTCACAAACTTTACGGGACTTCATCATGCCTGATCAACATTTTAGATCAATCCTCGATTTGACAACTGAGGATTGTTGCGTTTAGACAATTGTTGCATTCCTCTTCTTCCTGAATATCACTGTGCTGCTGATCATCGCTGTTGTACTCAAGCCATCATCGTTGTTGTACTTTCCATCAATGACAAGCATACGCTGCATGTAAAACATACCAAACATCCTCTGCACTATCTCTTCTAATCTTATCGAGGTTGCTCTGCAACGTCTCCAAAATACTTATGGTGCCCGTCTGTTACATTCTTCCTGTACTCATGCCATCTTCATTGTTGTACTTTCCATCAATGACAAGCATATGCTACCTGTTAAACATTTTCCAACACCCCGAAAACTGTAGAGAAACAAGGAAGGGGGTTGAAATAATTGCTTAAGTGTTAAATTTATTGGTTTTACTATTGATAAAAGTGACCCCGAACTCGAGGGGTTATTTGGAATTAAATCTGTTGACTAAGAATTCATAACCCAATAACTATCTAGTTTAAAGCAAACTCTGAAGTGGCATTTATTTGATGCCTTCCCCGACTTAACTGACTCCAACCATCGGCGCTAACTGAACTAGTCGAAAGGGGTTGCGAAGAGATCCTTACTTGTCCTCTGAGAAATAATAAATGGGACTAGACATAATGATAGCCGAATTTAAGTCTTTGTTCACCCATTAATGGAGGTGGAGGTAATGAGAGTCATCTTGTACCCTTACCTAACCTCGACACTCCACATTACTATTGTCACAAGGTACATCTCCTCGACATACCCACCACATTCAATAGGCGCGACATTTGTGTTTTAGGGTAACTTCCATGACTCATTTTCATTATTGGTGCAAAAACTGCTCTGAGTTATACTACTGCATCTTACTTGTATTTCTCGACCTTACTGTACATGGGGCATGGCAACTTGGAACGTCTCTCTTTTTTCCCTGTTCGGTAAGTGTTTATCCTGACATAATAATTTCCTTGGTTTACTGTAGGTTTTCTATGTCTTTCTCAGCTTCTATTCCGGTACTATCCTGTTTCTTGCCCGTAGGCCCTTCTTTCTCCCCTCCTGCACTTGTCGTTCCTTTGTTACTAGTCCAAGATTATTCTTCGTTGGAAAGAAATCATATGTTTAACTTTGTTAGGGCCTTAAACACATCTGTGTGTCAAACCTAATTCTTTTATAATACTGGTATTTCTCTGGTAAGTTATTTTTGTCCGGGTTGTGAAGAGAAAAGGGGTTCATCTATCCCTGTTCTCCCAATACTCCTTGACAACTCATAGGACTGTGTTTTTCTTTATTTGATCGCCTGCCTAAAATATTAGTGGTTGTCCAAAAGCTTGCGCAGTATTATGCCTTGACTGTGGTTAAAGATGTTCGAGTTATGTTTTGTGTGGCCCCTTGCTCTTTCTGAGCGTCTTAGAAGGGCATGCGCATTTGGGGTTTCAGCATCGTATTGACTCTGTGTTTCCTTTAATTTGTTTGTAGAGTGTTAGATAGAACATTGGTTTTGTTCTATTGTTTTCTTTAAATTGTTGTAAGCTGGTTCTTGTATTTTAAACTTAATATGCCCATTGTTTGAATTCCAGTATTCGTGTAATGGCTCTTTTATTCAAATATTATTTCGGTCATTTGTTGATTCTTACGCTAATGATGGGCCCCTTTGGTTTCTGCGAGGGTACCCATTAGGGAGACTAGGACTCCTCTCCCCCTTCCTGGTCCGGAGAAGTTCACGGCTCCTAGCAATGGCAAAGGGTGTCGTATCCCTCCATTTAAGTTGAGTATTACTCTGGCATGCTTTCTTTCCTAAGGTTACTCATTTTCTTTTGTTTACTTTATTTGTATTTCTGGTTGAACGAAATCCTTAGGACGTTTCATTGCAACTGTATGCAGGGGTTTCGACCATGCGAGGATGCACATACGGGGATCTCTCCTTTTAATAGGTACTCAGGTTCCACTTTGCCCCTATCGGATAGGATTAGATAGATGGTGATAGAATAATTTAACTATGGAATCAACTCTGTGATTAGTTCGCTCTGTATTAGCTTATAACTTCGTTACTCCTTCTCACAGTCGAATTTCGAGAAATCAACTTAATTTTTTTTTGTATAATTACTCAAGGATTAAATCTATTTCTTACTATGATTTGTATTAAGCATTATTCGAAGGAAAAATATGATTGATTTGCTTTTTATATACCGAACTGTTTTCCTGACACTTCTGAAATAAAGAGAATTTAAGAATGGTATTTTATTTCTGTCCCTTGTAACCTTATTAAATTCGTTTTTGACATCGTAGATCTTCGACATACCTATAAGAGTGTTGATAATAAAGAAAATACTTATGTTTCTCTTGTGATATTTTATCCTGGACCTATATTAGTCTGGACCGATGTTTCTTTGTGTTCAATCCGAGAGTACTCCAATTTTCTGGAACTAAATACCCTATAACCTATGCAGTTAGAATAGCAATAAACAATTGTATGATTGCAAGGAGTCAAGGATTTCAAGGATGAGGTGAAGTCTTATAATTTCACTTATAAAATAGATTTGGAAAGTATTAATGTGGGAGGAAGAAGTGCATAATCTCCTTGTAGCAAGATTAGAATTAAATATGTCTTTAATTTGAGAGTGTATGACCAAAAAGATTTGTTTTTTATGGTAATTAGAGGTACATTATAAAATGGCCTTTCCCTAAGGAAGTGGCAAACATACGGTCATTAATGGGAATTATCAGTTACTACCGCAGATTTATTGAGGGATTCTAGAAGATTGCATACCCAATCACATCCCTACAGAAAAAGGGGACCAAGTTTATTTTGTCGCAGAAGTGTGAGAACAGATTTAATAAGTTAAAGAAATTGTTAACCATTGCGCCTATTTTAAAGGTAGAAAACCCTGATAAAGACTTCACATTCTGCGTGGATGCAAGAAAAGAAGGTTCGGGAGGTGTCCTAACTCAAGAAGGCCACATTATTTGTTACGATTCACGAAAAATAAAAGAGCATGAGAGAAACTACGTCACACACAAACTGGATTTAGAAACTGTAAATCATGCATTAAAAATGTGGCGACACTATATAATGGGCATACAATTTATGTTACTAACCGATAAGAGTGGTGTGAAATTATTAATTCCCTCAACCATATCTTAGCGCAAGGCAAGCAACATGGTTGGCCTTCTTGAGTGAATTCAATTTCGAGGTAAGACACATCAAGGGTAAGGAAAAAAAAGTTGGATATGCCTTAAGTAGGAGAATTCATGGGTTGTTTGAGATAAATATTAGCAGGGGAGAAAGAGACATTGAACAAAGGATAAAATCCACAAGTAGTAATGACAAAAAATACATCAAAACAGTGGCATATTTACAAACTAATGCAGAAAATTTAGACAGAAAAGATATGAGTTTGGAGAGAAATGGACTACTAAGATTTTGGATGAAGTACACAAGAAGCCATATTCTGGTCATTTGGGATACCAGAAAATGGTAACAACATTGAAGAAGTTGTTTTATTGGCCTAAAATGAATGGTGAGAGAACATAATACTTATCTAAGTGCCTAGAATGTCAACAAGTGAAGGATGATAAAACAACATCCAACTGACCTATTTCAGCCTCTACCTATACCGAAATGGAAGTGGGAGACTATCCCACTGGATTTTATCACAGGTTTACCTAAAACTAAAAAAAGAATGATTCGATTATGGTAGTAATTGATAAACTTATCAAGTCTGCACATTTTATTCCTTTGAAATCTACTTATAAAGCTATTAACATCGCTGAAATATTTATGAAAGAAAATTTTAGACTCCATGGTATTCCCAAAATGATGATTTCAGATAGAGATGTCAAATTTACATCAACATTTTTGAAAAAATTGTTTGCAGGGTTGAATACTAACTCGAATTTCATCACAAGCTACCATACACAAAGGGATGGAAAAACTGAACGAATGAACCAAATTGTGGAAGATATGTTACGAATGTATGTAAGGACGAAACCAACTAAGTGGGAGTAATACCTACACTTAGTGGAATTTGTGTACAATAATGGTGATCAGACGTCGGCTAAGATGATCCCCTTCGCAGTACTTTACGACAGAAATTGTACAACTCTGATTAGCTGGGATAACCGAGTTGAAAGACTCATGATGGGACCAGAAATGATATAGGAAATGAAGAAAACTGTAAGAAAAGTACAACAAAATTTAAAAGACGCATGGGAAGGGGAGAAAATCTATGTAGATCTTAAAAGAAGACACGAGGAATTCCAAGTTGGAGACCATGTGTATTTAAAAGTCAAAGGAAGAAGAAGTTCATTAAAGCTAGGAAAATGTTCAAAGTTGGCAAGGAGGTTTTGTGGCCCCTTCGAGATCTTAGCTCGAATTGAACGCGTGGCATATCAACTTGCACTTCCTACAAATTTAAAAGTTCATAATGTATTTCATGTTTCTTTGTTAAAAATGTATGTTCACGATCCTACTCACATCATCGATTGGAACATGGTGCAAGTGGAACTAGAAAGCGAGTTCCAAGAGGAACCTCTGCGCATTGTGGACAGGAAAGAAACAATACTACATAACAGAGCCATTGCCTAGGTAAAAGTGAAATGGAAGCACTTTAGTCCCGAGGAGGCCACTTGGGAATTGGAGGAAGATTTCCAGAAATATTATCTAACCCTGTTCCGAGAAAGGAATGAACACTGGGGACAGTGTTGTATTTGAGGGGGAGAGGATGTAATATCCCCAAAAACAATTAATTATTAAAGTTTGTATTTGATTAGAAATTTTATTTCCATTTTTGGCAAATTTGTATTTGGAAAATTATTATCATTTATGGAAATTCCGAATTTGGAATTTGATTATTTGTAATTAATTATTGTGATTGTTGGGCAAAGATTTGATTGTCCCCACCAACTCTTTGACTATGACACATGTAAAAGACAGATCTTTTTATATACTAATTATTGAAGGACAAATGGAACAACAAGGTTGAAAATAGCTGAGCATGATTCCAAGAGTGGGGAACATAGTTGATTTACCTCAGGGATGAATTTTACAAGTGGAAAATGAGGAATTCGGCCACTAGCAGCCCCTGAAAATCATGGATTTGTAAAACTGCAAAAATTCTCAACGGGGTAAAAAGACCTAGGCACAATATGCTCATGATATAAAACATATGGGAGGAGGTAGGTCGTTTCTTAGTATGATAGAGAAAGGATATCACTTGCTGCTATGAACATTGTTTGGAGTTTGAGGCAAGGGGACTTCTGATCTAAAAGAGGACTATAGCGAAAGAGGATCATTGGAATTCATCCTTATGGAATCATGGTCAGACTAGGGCATGAGTGCATTTCCCATCGGCGTCGCTGAGCGAACTATCCACAGTCTGAAGGGGAGGAGTGGACCCAAAAATGACTGATGGGTACCCTCGCAAGGAAACATGGGTCCCATCCTTAGTTTTGTAACTGAAAGAATTAATTGTATGCATCAAAATGTAAACAAGAAAGAAACATTGCTAAACATTTAATACATTTATTAACCAGAAAGATAAAGTTCACATAGTATAGTGCATATCCCACATAGCCTCTTATTTCCCAAGTTGGGTGCTTCAATTACTATTATTCTTTATGTAGAAGAAGAGAAAATAGACGAGTTCAACACAAAATCCTAGAACAAAGAGCTTAGAGTAAATCTTTTAAATAACTTTAAATTCTGGAACAATTACACACGATGGAAGTCTTATGACTGTAACAATTCCTGTACAAGTACGAGAAATGTGAATAGATTTAGAGAAACGAACCAGTTACTAAACCTTACACAGTATCAATAAACCCTACCACACCCACACAAAATGGTTTAAGAATTTACAGTGCTTAATTTGAGGGAGAAATAATTCACATTAAGCCTCTGATACACAACCTTTTCAAGAGACGATAGTTCGAAGATTGATCACATAATAAAACAAAAATACTAAATATACAACCTATGCTTACACTGAATACCATAAGCGAACCTAGGAGTGACTGTAGGAACCAAAGAAAAATTTAACCAAGGGGTTCTCAGGCGAGAGGCATGTCATGAACAACCTAAATAAAAACACAAGTATAAGTGATAAAGAGAAGATCGAGGTCACGGTCTTGCTGAAAAAACCCTCAATATGTGACGAATGCTAGAGATATTAATGACATAATACAGAGGGAATAATGATATAAAATTATTAGGACACCATAAGTCGATTTAAGAGTCACTGTAGAAAACCCTAGCAAGTTTTACCCATGGGAATTTTCGGTGATAGGTATACCATACAGATTTTAAGACAAAACAAAGACATCAATGATAAGGAGAAGCGCAAAGTCATGGTATAATTTCTTGCAAACAGAACCCTAATTTTTTATTACCAGACAACTTTAAAACTTGAAAGATAAAATTGCTTGTGTAAGTTTCAGATGAGTCCCCAACAAAAACATCTTGAGTAGAGGGTGGTTACTCTTGCGGTATCATAATCTGCCATGAGTTTGGGATACATATTATACAGAGAATGGATGGAATGCATTCAAAGTTTAGTTGACATCGAAAGAAGAACCTCAATCGGGAACCATAGGGAATAGTTGCAGAGACAATCATAAATATGAATGACCCTTCTGAACTACCATATCTACTACAAATATCTTAAGATATAGATTCGTTTGTGAACTTCCCTAGTGGAGGAGGAAACCAAACATTGGTGCACCAGTTTCTTGCCTTACACAGAGAAGGAACCCTCCATGTCATCGGTTTTTACACATAGAGAAGTGTTGCAGAGTTAACGTTGGGTGGTTTTACAAAATGAAAAGAGCCAAAGGAGAAATGAGACATTAGTTACTGAGGGAGCTTTCGTATTGCAAAGTAATCGCTAGGGGATGTTTTGGGTACGTTAGCCATGTGAATAAATTTGTATGGCATATTCATATTGGTCACGAGAACCGAGAACCAATACAATGCAAAACCCTCATATCTTTCAACCATATAATTAATGATATTTACGGACAAGTCTTAACTTCGCATTCAACCGAGCCCTTAACGCTGTTAGTGCTAATCCATGTCAGCATGTCGGGTGCAATTTCATGCTGGACAGTAAGTATTAGGGTTGGATTCAATACACTTTCATTGTTCAACTGGCATGTACTAAGTCATGTCAGTTACTATGTCATAGTTTTAACGAAAAACGAGCAAGAATGTCCATTACATGTAACAGTTAGAATTGTATTATACAGTAAGGATATAATTGTTGTACGTAGACCGTATATAGTCATATGTGGACCACGTTGAATACTTTGGGTAAGGCATATGATAGATTACATATTTGAAACTCAAGAAATATGCTGACTTGTGTGGCTATAGATATAGGTATTATATATGTCTATATATAAATATGGTAAGGATTGTATATCCAACAACATTTCTAAACAATTATTGATACACAGGATATAAAGATATAAATCGGAAAAGAAAACTTAATATAAGGGATTGGTTGTGGTAAGCCTGAAAGACTCCTTCATTGGATATGAAGTGGAAAATACTAAGTCTTGGTTGAAGGTGGAGTTTTAGTGAAACACTTTGTGGATCCCTTAGTAAAGGTGGAAACCATGTTAGGATAGAGATTAATTTAGACTTTGTGGACACAACCAGATTACAGTTTCATGGATAGTCTAAACCTTAGAAAGTTTTATCACATGTACATAATTATCGTGGATAGTCTAAACCTTAGAAAGTTTTATCACATGTACAAAATTATTGTGATAGACACGACTTCATTGAAAGGTTAACTACCTTGTCTTTAGTCATTTATAACTACGAATAGGTATATGTCATATTCTTATAGCGACCAATCAAGTATAGTAGAGTAAAGAAGTTTTAATGCACATATTAACCTTTTTTTTTATTGGTAAATTTGGGGTACATTACAACCATTAATACGACCTTGGAAACTAATTCCTCCAATTTTTCTAATCTGAAAGCAAAAATAATATAATGATCCAATCTAGATAAACTTTCCTCCACAAATTGCAACATATAAATGTAATAGCTCCAAATTCATGGTTATTTTTTTATAAAACAAAGAGAATGGTTAATAAAGGCTTTACTTAGTGAAATCTCAATTAAACATACCTAAATGTATCTGGACATGTGGGACCCAAAATGAAACATATTAACCAACTATGAACTAGACAAGGAGCTTGGAGCCGAAGACACATAGCAATAGTAAACAAGCTTCTTAACTAAGGACCCAAAGGGTGTACTAAAATCAACATGTGGGACCCAAAATGAAACATATTAACCAACTATGAACTAGACAAGGAGCTTGGAGCCGAAGACACATAGCAATAGTAAGCAAGCTTCAAGCTTCTTAACTAAGGACCCAAAGGGTGTACTAAAATCAAACCAATGACCAAAAGTGAAAAAAATATATAACGTCACTATCAAAGTGTTATAAGTGAATTCACACAGCTACGCTAAGGTAATGTGACTCAAGATAAGATAATCCAATACAAAAGAAACTTATTACAAAGGATGAGAAGTAACCAAGTCATCATCATGCACATGTGAAGACGATGTAAAGATAGATTGTCTCGCATTAAAAAAGGTAGGTATATGTTAATACTAAAATTCAAAATCCATCAAAATCCATATTGTACATAAACAATATAACCAACATGAAATAAAAAATTATATAAACATAAGTTTTCTTTTTCATTTAAAATTTTAAATTTTAGCATCACATGATGTTATACATATCATTCCTCTCCCTTGTGTTTGTCCAATAAAAATCTGGAACATTCTAAATTTATTAATAATAAATAAGTAATAACATTATCAATATCAAGTGACTTTATCTCCCATATCCTAGCCATTTTGACCCACCTCTAAATAAACCAGTTAAATGGTTGAATCTAGTCTGGATTGGAATTTAGGATAAGTGAGCGATTAGGAACGCATTATCTCTCAGCCCCAAAAATAAAACGGGGCAAACTAATGGTAAGAAAGCCCGCCAATTTTTTTTGTCGGCCTGTGAAAAATAGCATGGTTTTACGTATATTACTTCTAAAATAGTATGGTAAATATATAAACCATTAACGATCAATATCGTAGGTCATTGGAGGAAAGTCGTGTCATCGCACTATTATCTTCTCAGTTTCTTAGCGGCAAAAGCGCAAACCCCTCCTTCAACGTATCTCTTAGAAAGATACCGATAATACCAATTTTGAGAGAGAATTGTTTTAACGTATCTCTTAGAAAGATATCGATCATCCCAATTCTGAGAGAGAAATGTTTCAACGTATCTCTTAGAAAGATACCGATAATACCAATTTTTAGAGAGAAATGTTTCAGCGGGTTGGGAGAGAAATGTTTCGGCGGGTTGATAGTCGTCTAAAGAACGCGATAAATAGAGGCATAGTATGGGAAAGATTTGCAGGTTCCACGGTAAGAAGTGGAACTGATGGCCTTTCACATGAAGAAGGGATATGCGGGGAAAATGAAGGTGTTGTTCAGCAGCACTTGATCTCTAGCGTACTGTTTAGATGCATTGAAACAGAGGACGAAATTAAGTGGGAATTGGAGAACGTTTGGGATAATGTGAATATAAGTCAATTAGATGACATAGGACAGAGAGCCGACTATGAATGGCTTCCTGTGAACTATCGTGGCCAAAAGAATATCCAGGCTGCAATGGCTGAAAACGTGAATATTATTTTGTACCGAACCATCATAGATTGGAGTCGCGACGATGGAAATGTGTGGACCCAGGAAGTTGTATGGAGTGGCAGTTTTGCAGATTGTCATCGAGTACTGCAACTCTTAGAAGACAATAGTAATACCGCTAATGATATGGAATTGAGATGTGAACGTTTTGATCTTCATCCTTCTTTGTGAGAGCAATACATTGTTCGCCATGGTAGACATCCCTTAGCTGCTGCTATGGCGCCTGTTGACTCTTCCCCAACAGTTACTTTTATTTCAGGCACAGGTGATGGTGAGGGCAACAGATTGTTATGTGCCATTTCTCATGATATGATATTTGATGGAAAAGATGATGCAAAACAATTGCCTTGTAATCACCTTTTTCATCGGACCTGCATCTTCAACTGGTTTTACGTTAAACTTGATTGCCCTATATGCAGGAGTGAATTTCAGACGCAGATTGCCTCAATGTCTCACTCTTTTTAAATCATTCTGCGCGGTTTCTCATCATTAACATAATTTACGGGATCAATAGAATTTTCACGTGAAATTTTGGTTGTTTTGATTTCTTAGTGTCAGTTATTAAAAATAATTGTAGCCGCGAATAAGTTCTTGTAAATATGGGGTTTCTACCCTAGTCCATTGATCCGAACTGGTACATTGCTTAAAACCCATACTATCTGCTGGTGTTATGATTTATTCTGAAAAATGAATTGTGGGTATGTAGATAATTTTTCTATTTAACATATTTATATTCAAAGCTGCTTTTTCTTAAGTAAATGCAATATTTTAATATCAACCATAAGTGCCGTAATCTTAATTTTATTGTTCACTTTGTTTTGATTGAGGTTTTTTTATTGTTTCCTGAGTACATGCAATATTTTAAGATCAAACAGTACCATAATATTGATTTCATTGTTCACTTTGTTTTGATTCAGGTTTTTTCATAGCTCTACACGTGCATTTACCTCTAAATATGTGCTTTAACAAAAAATTTAATACGTTTAACTTTTATAATTTTGATAACTTTTTCAAAGTCGCTCACCAGGTTCAACTGAAATCATGAAGGAAATGTTATAACTCATAGAAAGCATGAGAAATCACACATGAATGCTGTTAATATCCTTATACAGATTCTAAGGCTGAGCATTGAAGGATGATGTATGTGATCATTGGCCTCATTTGAGTAATTTGACTTCTTCTTTTCTATTTGTGTCTATATGATAAGACAAGTACTATAAGGTAATATGTTTTTTATGATTTAGTTGCATGTTATGGAAGAGGGAGAATGAAGCTATGATGAGACAAGTGTTGCAACGTAATATGGTCTTCATAATTAAGGTGCTCGAGCCTTTGCGTTTTTCACACGCAAGAGAGAGAACTTGCCAAAGTTCCAAAGTCCCGAAGTAATTTGGGACCATCAGATCGTCCGAAGTAAATCTCAAGCGTCGGATCGTCCAAAGTAGATTTGAACCGTCAGATCTGAATAAAAGGTGGTGCAAATCTCTGGATCTCAGGTAAAGACCTGAAGTAAATGTCAATCTCGGGAATGTGGCATAAATCCGTGGACTCTGGGGAAAGACCCGAAGTAAATATCAACTGTCCAATTCAGGAGAATTAGATCTGAATCGTTGGTTTGGAAGAGACAGATCTCAGTCTTCAGTCTAGAAGCACCATCAGGATCGTAAGATCAATGGTCACGCTTGATTGCGGGACTAGAAAGTGCCTGGACATTAAAATTTTAAGGGCGGGCAACAATTTCAACCACGACATCAGCAAAAGGATACGTGGCACCTTGTAGTGCGTTGCGAGGCAAAAAACGAGTTGGCATAAAACCACCCTTGGCTGCACCCGCAATCACTCACTTGTGCGGGGTCATAGCTCAACGACATATGTAGGAAGGGGCTGGTGGAGAGGAGATAGCGCCCTCAAATTGAAGAGCACCCAGGCTGCTAAAAAGAAGGCCTGCAGGTTCCATAGAACCCGTGCGAGAGGACTGAAGGGACTTGTGTTAATTCAAAAATGAGACCATTATGGTCTCATAGAGACAATTTGGTTCGGAATTGAAGATCCTAGACTGGGAGGTCACGCAACCAAGATTAGAGAAGGGGGGGGTCTGCATCAAGTTGTATCAGAGGTGAATTTTTGCTTGTAGACAACAGGAAAAAGTGGAAAATAGATGAAGGAGATAGTTTGATATCATCAAGAGGTATCAACGTTGATTTTTCCATATATTTCAGATGAAGGAGATAGAAAAGACAATCTGACTACACCAATTAGTATCAAGAACTTAATTGTGTCTGCATATTGTAGGCAAAGGTGAAAAGGTGAATAGAGATAATCTGATGAAATCAAATGGTATCAGAAGCTGAAGCTCGCATGTAAACTGCAGGTGAAGGGGGAGACAGAGTACTAATGCTCTGTAAAGAATGTTGCAAGGGGTGAAGAAAATGGTAGATAGCCAGGAGGGCTAAAGACAGAAAAGATGGCTACTCAAGGCCATAAGTTTGGTCGAGGAGTGGACCACAAGAAGAAAAGTAAGGAAAAAATTGACAAGGAACTCATTGAGATAAGAGAAAGAATGGAACATCTAACATTGAAGATGCAGCAGGAGACAAAGGTACACTGTAGGTACGAATGGCCTCTGAACATGAAGCTAAAATGACATGTTCAAAAGTTGTTGGCCAGAAAACAACAACAAGAGTTGAGGAAGTGGTTGAGGCATGTTGAAACTCTTAGTGACACAAAGGAGGAACTGATTCACATCCACGAACTAGAAATTGGGAGACACCTCAGTGATGGGGAGGAGTTGAGATCAGATAAAGATCCCATAAACTACGAGAAGTGGAGAGATGGATTTTCATATTTCCATATGGGAAATGAAATGAGATCATTGGAGGATCTCGTAGACTGTCAAGAGAACAGCAATAGAAATTCATATTTCTAGGTGGGAAATGATATGAGATTAGTAGGAAATCTCATAAAGTGTCAGGAGGGCATAAATGGACTTTCAAGTTGCAAGGTGGGCAATAGAAAGAGATGAGTGGAAGGTCTCATATACTACGAGAGGAGAAGTGTTGAAAGTTCAAATTGCCAAGTGGGAAATGAGATGGGATCGGCTGATATCATAGACTTCCAGGTGGGAAAAGAGAAAATTGGGCCAAGGAGGCCACCTAGGGGAACACCCACCTAGGGCGCACAAGTCAATCACCTAGGCGCAACACTTCTTCACATTTTGATGAGGAGTTAAATATATGTAAAATAAATGGTTCCCTTGGTAAATAAGGTGAATCAGGACTAAAATAAAGCATTACTACCCTTTCTTTTGAAGCTATGTGTCTTGGTTGTTTTCTTTTTTGAGTTTTCATTTTACATTCATGACAATTTCATTTTTAGGGTTTCTGAAGAATAACCAATGCACCTTCCTTCATGGCTACCACCTCGTGACTCTATTTTCCATGCTTCCACCTCTGACAGCAAGTTTATCTCATTAGATAACCACTCTCTTAGGGAGAAAATCATTTCCTTCGAGTTTTCTGAGGCAGAAGGGAGGGCGCACCAACTGAGGTTTGCGTCCTTGGTGGTTTCTTCTTTGTGGGAATGAAGTGAGTGCGCCCTCTTCCATTGATACACTGGGATTCTCCCACTAATCCTCGGAGGTCACTTTGATATCACCAAAACCTCTTGGCCACTCTCGGGTCAGCTCTGTCTGGATCCCCATTTGTTGGTCACCCAAACTAATGGTGCACCCGTGTTCAGATTTACACCCCTCAGGAGAGTTTTTGGTCAGAAGTCAAGCTATGGATTGAGTGGTCACCTTCTCCTATAGATCACTTTCTTGGGTAGATCAATTGGTATCACAGCCTCAAGATCCATGGAAAATCTTTCGATCTTGAAGATTGAGCCAATTGTTTTTTGGGGGGTTTCATGAAATAATCCAGAGTTTTCCCATTCCAGGGTTTCCATTTTATGCAAGAAGATCCATAGATCTCATAAGACCCAAGGGATCGCACATTTCCATTTCCACAGAGAGGAGCTCCACAGATCTAAAACAATACAGATCTCTCCCTCTAAACGAGTTCAAGCTCTATTGCCTCAGGGTTTTGATACCTCTATTTTAAAAAAAGAATCCTTTGTTCAACATTGCAACCTAGGGGCGCCTTTTATCTTCAGCTCGCCTCACAATGCCTCCCCACAAAGATCCTTTGTAATTCGACTCAAATTCCAACACATCAAATCTCATCCAAGATCTTGCCTCCATCCTCAATGAGCTGCTTAGAATGCAACAAAAAAACAATCCAGATCCATTTCGGTTGGACACTCAAATCCAAATACCCAAGTTTGTTGGGCAAATGAATGGTGAAATGGTGGATTCTTGGATCCATGGCCTATCCAAGCACTGAAACAATGGAGGATTCTGGTGCAAGCACTGAAACAATGATGGATTCTGGTGCAAGCACTGAAATAATGGAGGCATTATTTGTTGGGTAAAGAAACCATTCAGCGACCACCACCCTTTGATTTTCATCAACTCTTAATCGAAGATTCAGGAACAAAGGCAACTTAAATGGGCCTCCTACATTCAACAATTTCACTTAGTCATCAAATACAGTAAAGGCACTTCTAATAAAATGCTTGATTTGCTAAGTCGACCTCCCACTCCAGTTCTTTCCATTTTAGAAGTACGTTGTGCTACTTATGACACATGGAAAGCTCAATATGCTATTGACACCGAATTTGGAGATATTTGGGAAGATTTGCAAAGCCCCACAGTGATCAATCAAAGCCCCTTCCTAGACTACACTATTCAGGATGGGTAGTTGTATAAGTTGAATTTGCTATGCATTCCACACTCAGAAGACCACCTCTTGCTCATAAAGGAAGCACATGCTTCAGCCTATGGGGGCCACTTCAGGACCACAAAGACCACCCAACATCTGCAACGCCATTTTCATTGGCCTTCCATGCAGCCTCAAGTTGAAAAATTTATCAGAGCTTCTGCCTTATGCTCACAATCCAAGCCATCCAACTGAAAGCATGGGTTCTATCAACCATTGTCGCTTCCTTCTCGACCTTGGGAGTCAATATCAATGGAATTCCTAAGTGGACTTCCAACAACCCAAAAGAAACATGATGCAATCTGGGTATTGGTATTCTGCTTCAGCAAAATGACACTTTTTATCCCATGAAAAAAGACTACTACAGCAGCGCAAACAATGAAACTCTATTTCCGTCATGTCTGGCCCCATTTTGGCCTCCCAAGCAGTATCATATCAGACATAGATTCTCTCTTCCTCAATATATTTTGGAAGACCATATGGTCTCTATTGGGGTTCCACCTCAAGTTTTCTACTACATTCCATCCTCAAATGGATGGCCAAATAGAGGTTGTCAACAGATTCTTGGTTCATTCTTTCTGAACTCACTTTGCGCACAACAAACAATGGGACAATTACTTACACATTCTCCAATATAACTACAACAAGGCAACACATTCTTCTACAAGATTTTCACCTTTTCAAGTTTGCTTGGGCTTCCAACTAGCATCTCCAACCGAGCTTCCACTCACTTCGGCTCCTCAAGGTACCTTCCATCAACAACATGAACAACTGTCAGCTCAACGATTTCTCCAACAAATTGCACAATGCCACAGTGCAGTCACATTAGCACTCAAAGGAGCCCAAGATGATGCCAAGCAGCGCCATGAAAAACAAAGAAACTTCATGGCCTTTCAACCAGGGGATCAAGTCTGGTTACACTTGGATAAGAAGTGCTTCAAAGGACACCATCACATTCTTCTTCCAATCATATATGGTCCGTATACAATACTCGACAAGATTGGAGAAAATGCATATAGGTTGGATCTACCACCACAACTCGGAATCCACAATGTCATTAATGTAAATCACTTAAAATTGTTTGAGCCTTCCCTCTTGGAAGAACCAATCACCATCACTCATCCAGTGGACAACATTGATGATTTCCAACTCCCATTGGCCAAAGAAACTATACTTGACACTCGAAGTCTCTCTACAAGACACCAGACTTACACTTCATATTTGGTAACCTGTCAAGGCCAAACTCCAGCTCATGAAAAGTGGATCACAACTGATATATTGTACAACAAGTTTCTTCATCTTCTCATGGAAGTCAGGACGCTTCCATATCTAAACAGGGAGGAATTGGGCCAAGGAGGCCACCTAGGGGAATGCCCACCTAGGGCGCACAAGTCAATCACCTATGTGCAACAATTCTCCACCTTCTGATGAGGAATTAAATATATCTAAAATAAATGGTTCCCTTGGTACATAAGGTGAATCGAGACTAAAATAAATCATTCTTACCTTTTCTTCTAAAGCTATGTGTCTTGGTTGTTTTATTTTCTGAGTTTTCATTTTACATTCACGACAATTTTGTTTTTAGGGTTTTTGAAGAATAACCACTGCGCCTTCCTTCATGGTTGTCTCCTGGTGACTCCTTTTTCCATGCTTCCACCTCTGAGAGAAAAATTATCTCATTAGCTAGCCACTCTCTCTGGGAGAGAATCATTTCCTTTGAGTTTTTTGAGGCAGAAGGGAGGGCGCACCGACTGCGGTGTGTGCCCTTGCTAGTTTCTCCTTTATAGGAATGAAGTGAGTGCACCCTCTTCCATGGCTACACTGGGATTCTTACACTAATCCCCGGAGGTCACTCCGAGATCGCCAAAACCTCTTGGCCACTCTTGGGTCACCCCGATCTGGATCCCCATTTGCTTGGTCACCCAAACTAATGGTGCGCCCCTGTTAAGATTTTCACCCCTCAAGAGATTTTTTGGTCAGAAGTCGAGCTATGGCTTGTCTGGTCACCTTCTTCTGTAGATTGAATTCTTGGGTAGAATAAAAATCCCAAGTTGTCAGGTAGGAAAGGGAGAAGATATGAACTAAGTTGAGATTTCATGTCTGCAAGGAGTGTTGATGGAAGAAGATAAGAGGTGTGTTCTGATCATTAGGGGAATTCAAATATTATTGCCAAATAGTCCAGTAGAGGCTAATACAAGCATTGCACATGAGGATATAGTGAAATAAGAATTCAAGAAATAGAGAATGGAGACAATTGATTTTAAGGATAAATGTGTTTGTGATGAAGGTGCAATAGAGGAAAGGCAACCAACAAAGACTGTCAAAGAGGAGGAGAAGACACTGATGTTTGCCCCATTATAAAAAGAGGAGAATTCAGATGAATTGCTCACTCAATGGGAGAAATATCTAAATATTTTGGAGGATTGGTTGGACAATCCAGAACCAAAAGACGGTTGTCAAGAGATAGTCATGCAGATTTCAGGAGAAGGGCATTAAGCAGAATTGCTCAAATTTTTCAGCTTGGGGACTGAACAAGAGATGACTGTAGCACTGGATCCTGCGGCAAAAGGGAAAGAATACAACATAGATTTTTTTGAGTTGTATGAGGAACTGGAATCCCTAGAGAAGAGGGTAAATATGTGGAGTAGGCATCTCCAACATGTCAAATTGGAAACATGTGGAGGAACATACCAGCCTAGGGAGTAGCTAGAGGAAGTTGGAGTTGAACCAACACAAGAGGAGATGATAGAAGGCAATCAGTCGGAGGAGGAAGATGAGAAGCAACTTAGTGGTGAGACTACAAAACTGGAGTTTACAATAGAGTGGCCAACTAATGCCAACAGAGATGAAGATAACATGAAAGTTTAGATTGATCATATTAGTGAAGAGGAGAAAGAGAACACATTTCAATGTGCCCAAGATATGGAGAAAGAAGATATGGATATTATGAGTTTGTTGTTATTCTATTTGTTCTCACTAACGCACCAACAACATTTATGTGTCTAATGAATAACATTTTCAGTCAATATTTGGATAAGTTTGTGTTGGTATTTATTGATGACATTCTAGTGTATTTGAAAACAGAAGAAGAACACGAAGAACATCTAAGGATAGTATCCTAAGAAAAAACAAGTTGTATGCAAAATTTGACAAATGTGAATTTTACCAAAAGAGAATATTGTATCTAGGACATGTAATATCTGAAGAAGGTATTGTAGGAGACCCAGAAAATATAAGATCTATCATGGAATGGAATATCCCTAAGGATGTGGTGGACATCCGGTCATTCATGGTAATTATTGGTTACTACCATAGATTTATTGAGGGATTCTCGAATATTGCACACCCAATCACATCCCTACAGAAAAAGGGGACCAAGTTTATTTGGTCGGAGAAGTGTGAGGACAGTTTTAATAAGTTAAAGAAACTATTAACCACCACACCTATTTTAAAGGTAGCAGACCCTGATAAAGACTTTAAAGACTGCGTGGATGCGAGAAAAGAAGGTTTGGGAGGTGTCCTAACTTAAGAAGGACACATTATTTGTTACGAGTCATGGAAAATAAAAGAGTATGAACGAAACTACATCACACACGAGATGGAATTAGCAATTATAATTCTTACATTAAAAATGTGGTGACACTATATAATGGGCAAAAAAATTATGTTACTAATCGATAAGAGTGGTGTGAAATTATTAATTCGGTCAACTAGATCTTAATGCAAGACAAGAAACATGGTTGGCCTTCTTGAGTGAATTCAATTTCAAGGTAAGACACATCAAGGGTAAGGAAAACAAAGTGGCATATGCCTTAAGTAGGATAATTCATGGGTTGTTTGATATAAATATTATGAGGGGAGAAATTGACATTGAACAAAGGATAAAATCCGCAAGTAGTAATGACAAAAAATACATCAAAACAGTGGCAGATTTACAAACTAATGCAAAAAATTTAGACAGAATAGATATGAGTTTGGGCAGAAATGGACTACTAAGATTTTGGATGAAGTACACAAGAAGCCATATTCTGGTCATTCGGGATACCAGAAAATGGTAACAACATTGAATAAGTTGTTTTATTGGCCTAAAATGAAAGGTGAGAGAATTTATCTGTCCAAGAAGTCGATCTACAGGAGAAGGTGACCATGCAAGCCATAGCTCGACTTCTAACCAAGAACTCTCCTCAAGGGCGCAAATCTGAACTGGGGTGACCCGAGAGTAGCCAAGAGGTTTTGGCGATCTCAGAGTGACCTCCAGGGATTAGTGGGAGAAGCCCAGTGTAGCCATGGAAGAGGGCGCACTCACTTCATTCCCACAAAAAAGAAACCAGCAAGGGCGCAAACCCCAGTTGGTGTGCCCTACCTTCTTCCTTAGAAAACTCAAAGGAAATGATTTTCTCCCTGAGAGAGTGGCTAGCTAATGAGATAAGCTTGCTCTCAAAGGTGGAAGCATGGAAAATGAAGTCACCAGGAGGAATCCATGAAGGAAGGCGCACTGGTTATTCTTCAAAGACACTAAAAACCAAATTTTCGTGAATGTAAAATGCAAACTTAGAAAAGAAAACAACCAAGACACATAGCTTCAGAAGAAAAGGTAAGAAGGATTTATTTTAGTCTCGGTTCACCTTATATACCAAGGGAACCATTTATTTTACATATATTTAATTCCTCATCAAAAGGTGAAGAAGTGTTGTGCCTAGGTGATTGAATTGTGCACCCTAGGTGGGTGTTCCCTTAGGTGGCCTCCTTTGCCCAATTCCTCCCTGTTTATATCTGGAAGCGTCTCATCTTCCATGTGAATATGTGGAAACTTGTTGTGCAATACATTAGTTGTGATCGACTTTTCCTGAGATGGAGTTTGGCCTTGGCGGGCTACCAGATATCAAGTGTAAGTCTGGTGTCTTGTAGAGAGACTTCGAGTGTCCAGTATAGTGTCTTTGGCCAATGGGAGTTGGAAATCAGGAATGTTTTCCACTGGATGAGTGATGGTGATTGGTTCTTCCATGAGGGAGGGCTCAAACAATTCTAAGTGATTTACATTAATGAAATTGTGGATTCCTAGTTGTGGTGGAAGATCCAACCTATATGGATTTTCTCCAATCTTGTCGAGTATTGTATACGAACCATATCTGATTGGCTGAATCTTGTGATGGTGGCCTTTGAAGCACTTCTTATCCAAGTGTAACTAGACTTGATCCCCTGGTTAAAAGTTCGTGAAGTTTCTTTGTTTTTGATGGCACTGCTTGGCATGATCTTGGGTTGCTTTGAGTGTTGATGTGACTGCACTGTGGCATTGTGCAATTTTTTGCAAAAATCGTTGAGCCGATAGTTGTTCCTGTTGTTGATGGAAGGTACCTTGAGGATCCCAAGTGAGTGGAATATCATTTCAAGATGTTGTTTTGAAGCCCAATAAGACTTCAAAAGGTGAAAATCCTGTAGAAGAATGTGTTTCCTTGTTGTAGCTATGCTGGAGAATGTTTAAGTAATTGTCCCACTGTTTGTTGCACCCAAAGTGAGTTTGGAGAGAATGAACCAAGACTATGTTGACAACCTCTGTTTGGCCATCTGTTTGAGGATGGAATGTAGTAGAAAACTTGAGGTGGCACCCCAATAGCGCCCATATGGTCTTCCAAAATTTACTAAGGAAGCGAGAATCTATTTCTGAGATGATACTTCTTGGGAGGACAAAATGGGGCCAGACATGACGGAAATAGAGTTATGTTGTTTGCGTTGTTGTAGTAGTCTTTGTACATGGGATAAAAAGTGTCATTTTACTGAAGCGACATGCCACTAACTAGATCGCATCATGTTTCTTTTGGGTTGTTGGAAGTCCACTTATTAAGTACATTGAGATTGACTCCCAAGGCTAAGAAGGAAGCGAGTGGTTGATACAACCCATGCTTCTGGTTGGATGGCTTGTATTGTGAGCATAAGGCACAAGCTATGATAAATTTTTCAACTTAAGGCTGCATGGAAGGCCAATGAAAATGGCGTTGCAGATGTTGGGTGGTCTTTGTGGTCCCAAAGTGGCCCCCATAGGTTGAAGCATGCACTTCCCTAATAAGCAAGAGGCAGTCTTCTGAGTGTGGAATGCATAGAAAATTCAACTTATATAGCCACCCATCCCGAATAGTGTAGTCTAGGAAGGTGGTCTGATTGATCACTGTGGGGCTTTGTAAAGCTTCCCAAATCTCTCGAAAGTCGATGTCAGTAGCATATTGATCTTTCCATGTGTCATAAGTAGCACAACATACTTCTAGAATGGAAATAACTGGAATGGGAGGTCAACCTAGCAAATCAACCATTTTATTAGAAGTGCCTTTCTTGTATCTGATGACTAAGTGAAATTGTTGAATGTAGGAGGCCCATTTAAGGTGCCTTTCTTCCTGAATATTCGATTGAGAGTTGATGAAAATCAAAGGGTGGTGGTCGGTATGAAAAATGGCTTTTTTACCCAACAAATAATTCCTCCATTATTTGAGTGTTGGCACTAGACTATAAAATTCCTTTTCATAGGTACTATAATTTTTCTTTGCCTCGGACAGGGTTTCAAAGTGGTAATCAATGGGGTGCCCTCCATGTTTAAGTAAGGCACCAATATCATATTGTGAGGTGTCAGACTCAATCTCAAAGGGTTGGGAGAGTTCTGGCAGATGTAAAACAGGGGATGAGTAGAGGGCGTATTTGAGCTAAGAAAAGTGAGTAGCTTCTTCTGTGGTCTAGATGAATGTAGAAGAAGTATTTGAGAGATGATGCAAAGGTCATGAAAGATTTGAAAAAGAGGGAATGAACTTACGATAGAAATTGATGCCACCCAAAAAGTTTTTCAACTCCTTAGTTGAAGAAGGTAGAGGCCATTGTTTCAATGCTTGGATGCAAGTTGGATATGGTTGAATACCCTTTGAGCTGACCACAAAGTTGAGATAGGGGAATGAATTCTAACCAAAATATGATTTCTTATCTTTGACTTGCAACTTGTGTTCTTGGAGAATTTGGAGAACTTGTCGGACATGTTGCATGTGAGTGTCCCATGTCCGACTGAAGATGAGAATGTCATCTAAGTAGATGACCACAAATCGACCCAAATGTTCTCTGAAGATGTCATTAATGAGCCTCATGAAAGTGGTTGGGGCGTTGGTGAGACTGAAAGGCATGAATTTCCAGTCAAAAAGTCTAAATTTGGTCTTGAACTCTATTTTCCAAACATCATCTCGGTTCTTTTGAACTTGATGGTAGCAGGCTATCAAATCCAATTTAGTAAACCACTTAGCTCCTTGGAGGGTGTCGAGTAGTTCCTCAATCTGGGGAAGGGGGTAATGATTTTTTATTGTGTCTTTGTTCAAGGCTCGGTAATTAGTGACAAGGCGCATTTCTAAGGTATCTTGTTTAGGGATGACAAAGGCGACAGAAGCACAAGGAGAAGATGAAGGTTGAATGTGTCTAGATTTGATGAGGTTCGATAGTTGTCTTTCCATTTCCTCTATTTCTATTGGGGCCAACCAATAAGTAGGGGCGCTAGGTAAGGAAGATCCAGGGATGAGATGAATGGAATGGTCAATGTGGCGGGAGGGAGGAAGTCCTTCCGGAGGTTGAAATACGTCTGCGAACTCATGGAGGAGGGGAGTCATAGTTTCAGGGTCATGGTGTGTTGTATTGTTTGGTGTTATTGGGTGCACAAAACAAGGAGAAACACATTGGTTTAAGTGTACATGTGGGATTTGTTCTTTGGTAGAAGGGGGTTTGGGTTTTGGTGCAGTCAAGATATAAGTGTGGCCTTCTTTGGTAATTTTGTATTGGAGGGATTTGGCTAGATAGATAGCATTTCTTTGGGTTTGGTATTGGATACCGAGCAACAAATCCACACAATCTAAGGGGGAGACATCACAGAGGACAATATATTTGAATTTGCCTATCGTGAAAGTGACCAAAGAATGCTTGGAAACTAGGAGGCGAGGGCCATTTTTTTGGACCCATCCGAATTGATAGGGTTGTGGATGTGGAGTGGTGACAAGATTAAGGCGGTTGACAAGGTATTGAGACACCAAAAATATTTGGATTCCATTGTCCATAATCAGTAAATCCAAGGCATTTTTGATTTAGCAGTTATGGGTGAAGAGAGGTTGGGTGGATGCGTTCGAATATTCCTGGGTCATTAGAATCAATGAGGGATCTACTTTAGTGGGATTTTCCATAGAAAATTATTCATTATCTTCTACTTGGGAAGGTGAAATGATCTCAGTGAGTAGAGTTTTGTTGGTTTTTATATTTTGGAGGATTCGACAATCTGATGAATTGTGTGAAGTAGTTTTGTGGAATGAGCACCAGGGTATCCTTGTAGTTGTATTGGGTGTGGGGTTTTGAGTCCAAGGAGGTGGAAAAAGGGTTGAGGGATGGGATTTCGATGGTTGAGAGGTGGGGGGGTTGGTGTAAGGGTGGGACTATGGAATATGACCTCTAGGAGAAACTTTCCTTTCTATAGCCAAAGATGTCTGAAATGCTTTATCTAAAGTTGGATTCTCAAATAGCTCTACTTCTCAATGGAATTGAATTAATAAAGTAGCCACGAATTTTAATATGAGTACCTATTACATATATGGAACATGAAGTAAGAGGTGCATCTTGTAGAAGAAGTTTATGTAGCCTTGAACTCCTTGTGAAGGGAGTTGTCAAAGTTGGTTCCATTTAATCCATAAGAATTGCTCATACCCAGGTGGGTAGAAGTGATTTATCAAATCTTCGGAAAGTTGATCCTAGGTTTTGATGGGTTGTGAAGTAGAGGATTCTGGAGCTTCCCCAATATCTATCACAAATGTGGTCTTCTCTTGATCTGTATCCCAGCAAGTTTTTGCCAGTCCTTCTAATTGCAAGCTAGAAATCTAGAGTTTTCTTTCCTTGGTAAGGCCTGGACATGTATTGAAATAGGTGGATAGGCTACGGATCCAAGAATACACCATTTCACCATTCATTTTCCTAGCAAACTTTGGTAGATGGATTCGAGTGTCCAACCAGAATGGATCTCGATTGTTTTGTTGTTTCATTTTGAGCAGCTCATTGAGGACAGAGGCAAGACCTTGGACAGGATTTGATCTGTTTGAATCTGAGTTGACTACCAAAGGATATTTTCATGGAGGCATTGTGAAGCTAGATAAAGAGAAAAGGCACCCCTAGGTTGCAATGTTGAATAGAGAACTCTATTTTGAGAACAGAGGAATCAAAACCCTAAGGAAATAGAGCTTGAGTTGGTCTAGAGGGAGAGATATGTATTGTTTTAGATCTGTTGAGATCCTCTATGTGGAAATGGAGATGTGGGTGCCCTTGGGTATTATGAGATCTATGGATCTTCTTGCATAAAATGGAAACCCTAGAATGGACAAACTCTGGATTATTTCATGAAACCCCCCCCAAAAATATTTGGCTCAATCTTCAAGATCAGAAGCTTTTCCATGGATCTTGAGGCTCTGATACCAATTGATCTACCCAAGAAGGTGATCTACATGAGACAGTGACCACGCAATCCATAGCTCGACTTCTGACCAAAAACTCCCCTCAGGGGCGCAAATATAAACACAAGCGCACCATTAGTTTGGGTGACCAAGAAAATGGGAATCCAGATTGGGGTGACCCGAGAGTGGCCAAGAGGTTTTGGAGATCTTAGAGTGGCCTCCAAGGATTAGTGGGAGAAGCCCATTGTAGCCATGGAAGAGGGTGCACTCACTTCATTCCCACAAAGAAGAAACCAACAAGTGCGCAAACCCCAGTTGGTGTGCCCTACCTTCTGCCTCAAAAAACTCGAAGGAAATGATTTTCTCCCTAAGAGAGTGTCTAGCTAATGAGATAAGATTTATCTCAGAGGTGGAAGACTAGAAAATGGAGCCACCAGGAGCCACCAGGAGGCATCCATGAAGGAAGGTGCACTGGTTATTCTTCAGAAACCCTAAAAATGAAATTGTCTTGAATCTAAAATGAAAACTCAGAAAAGAAAACAACCAAGACACATAGAATCAGAAGAAATGGTAATAATGATTTATTTTAGTCTCTGTTCACCTTATATACCAAGGGAACCATTTATTTTACATATATTTAATTCCTCATCAAAAGGTGAAGAATTTTTTCACCTAGGTGATTGACTTGTGCACCCTAGGTGAGCATTCCCCTAGGTGGCCTCCTTGGCCTAAGAACATAATACTTATCTAAGTTCCTAGAATGTCAACAAGTGAAGGATGAACACCAGCACTCAGTCGACCTATTACAACCTCTACCTATATGAAAATGGAAGTCAGAGACTATCCCACTAGATTTTATCACGGGTTTGCCTAAAACTAAAAACCAAAATGATTCGATTATGGTAGTAATCGATAAACTTAGCAAGTCTACATATTTTATTCCTCTTAAATATACTTATAAAGCTATTAAAATCATTGAAATATTTATGAAGGAAACTTTTAGTCTCCATGGTATTCCTAAAATGGTGATTTTGGATAGAGATGTCAAATTTACATCAAAATTTTTGAAAGAATTGTTTGCAGGGTTGAATACTAACCTGAATTTCAACACAAGCTACCATCCAAAAATGGATGGGAAAACTGAACAAATGAACCATATTGTGGAAGATATGTTACGAATGTATGTAAGGATGAAACCAACTAAGTGGGAGGAATACCTACACTTAGTGTAATTTGCATACAATAATGGTGATCAGACATACGCTAAGATGAGCCCCTTCGAAGTACCTTAGGACAGAATGTGTACAACTCCGATTAGCTTGGATAACCTAGTTGAAAGACTCATTATGGGACTAGAAATGCTCCAGGAAATGACGAAAACTGTAAGAAAAGAAAAACAAAATTTAAAAGAGGCATAGGAAAGGGAGAAAAGTTACGCAGATCATAAAAGAAGACACCAAGAATTCCAAGTTGGAGACCACATGTATTCAAAAGTCAAAGCAAGAAGAATTTCATTAAAGCTAGGAAAATTTTCAAAGTTGGTGACGATGTTTTGTGTCCCCTTCGAGATCTTAGCTCGAATCGGACCCGTGGCATATCAACTTGCACTTCCTGCAAATTTAAAAGTTCATAATGTATTTCATGTTTCTTTGTTAAAAAAATATGTTCATGATCCTACTCACATCATTGATTGGAACATGGTGAAGGTGGACCTAGAAGGCGAGTTCCAAGTGGAACCTTTGCGCATTGTGGACAGGAGAGAAATAGTACTACGGAGTACAGCCATTGCCCAGGTAAAAGTGAAATGGAAGAAATTTAGTCTTGAGGAAGCCACTTGGGAATTGGAGGAAGATTTGAAAAAATTGTATCCAGCCCTGTTCCGAGAAGGGAACGAACACTGGGTACAGTGTTGTACTGAAGCGGGAGAGGATGTAATATCCCCCAAAAGAATTAATTATTAAAGTTTGTATGCACTTAGAAATTTTATTTCTGTTTTTGGCAAATTCGTCTTTGGAAAATTATTGTCATTTATGGAAATTTTGAATTTTGAATTTGATTATTTGTAATTAATTATTGAGATTGTTGGGAAGATAATTGATTTTCCCAACCAACTCTTTGACTATGACACATGTAAAAGACAAATCTTTTTGTATATTAATTGTTGAAGGAAAAATGGAACAACGAGGTTGAAAATAGCTGACCATCATTCCATGAGTGGGGAACAGAGTTGATTTACCTCAGGGATGGATTTTACAAGTGGAAAATGAGAAATTTGACCACTAGCAACCCCTAAAAATCAGGGATTTGTAAAACTGTAAAAATTCCCAATGGGAAGAGGCACAAGATGCTCATGATATACAACATATGGGAATATGCAGGTCATTGCTTAGTATGTTGGAGAAAGGATATCACTTGCTTCTATGAACATTGTTTGGAGTGTGAGGCAAGGGGACTTCTAATATGAAAGAGGACTATAGCGAAATAGGATCATTGGAAATCACCCTTATGGACTCATGGTCGGGCTAGGGGGTGAACAAAGCAAGTAGTTTGGTTGTTCTGTTCTATGGTTAGGTGGAACTTGGTTGGATCATTTGTTGTCCCAACACTTCATTGAGATATGTGCATATACTTGTTTCCTTGTAGAATGTTTTGTTGATTAATAGTTGGTAGAATAAAATGGATTGTAGTATAATTCCTCACAGGTTGATTTTATTCATTGAGTAAAGATAAGAAATCTATTGTGAAATTTTTAACTGTTAATGAAGCTGAGTTATGTATATATATATATGTATAGATAGTAATATGTGTATATGTTGGACCAGCCATAAATAATGTTAGCATTTTTTGTTGTATTCTTGAAGATTATAAGAAAATACCATATGGATGTGTGTATATCCAAATAATCACATAGATGTATTTATGTACATAAAAATACACGCAGTATACCATATCAAGTTTTGTGAAAGTACCATAGAATAAAGATAGAAAAAATAACAGTCCTCATTTTTAAAGAGAAATTGCATACTATATATGTGAGGGTCCATACACAAACATAGATTCCATATTCCACATATCACATGTTATCATAACTGAATAATCATGGGATCGTATTCAATATAGGTGTTCCCTTTACATATGTTTATTCCATTAAATAATTCTAAATACATCTAACCAATTTATCCTTGGAACCCTGGATAAAAACTATCACAATGGAGTACCCTAGGGTGGAACCCTATACCACTATCAACAAAACCTCGGAAGTTATATTTAACGCTGAGATTTGGAACTTGAATACCTTTCAAGTGAGGCGATCTCATGGATCCATTTTCTTGGAACGATTTAAGTCCTGCAAGGGGAAAATCGATCATTAACAAACAGTGTTAAGAGAAATCAACGAAAATAAATATTGAAGATTCAATACATGAATAATACTTAGCCTGAGGTAAGGCACGGGTGCATTTCCCATCGGCGTCACTCAGTGAATTGTCCATAGTCCGAAGTGGAGGAGTGGACCCAGAAATGACTCATGGGTACCCTCGCAAGGAAACATGGGTCCCATCATTAGTTTTGTAACCGAAATAATTAATTGTATGCGCCAGAATGTAAAAGAGAAAGAAACATTGCTAAACATTTAATACATTTCTTAACCAAAACGATAAAATTCACACAATATAGTACATATCCCACATAGGCATTTATTTCCCAAGTTGGGTACTTCAATTACTATTTTTCTTTACGCAGAAGAACGACAAATAGACAAGTTCAACACAAAATCCTAGAACATAGAGCTTAGAGTAAATGTTTTAATTAAGTTTAAATTCTGGAATAATTACACACGGTGGAAGTCTTATGACTGTAACAATTCTTGTACAAGTACGAGCAATGTGAATAGATTTAGAGAAACAAACTAGTTACTAAACTTTACATGGTATCAAGAAACCCTACCGCACCCATACAAAATCGTTTAAGAATTTACAGTGTTTAATTCGAGGGAGAAATAATTCATAATAAGCCTCGGATACACAACTTTTTCCAGAGACGATAGTTCAAAGACTCATCACATAATAAAACATAAATACTAAATATACAACCTATGCCTACACTGAATACCATAAGCGAACCTAGGAGTGACTGTAGGAACCAAAGCAAAATTTAACCAAGGGGTTCTCGGGCGAGAGGCATGTCGTGAAAAACCTAAATAAAAACATAAGTATAAGTGATAAAGATAAGATCAAGGTCACGGTCTTGCCGATAAAACCCTCAATACGTGATGAATGTAAGAGATATTTATGACATAATACACAGGGAATAATGATATACAATTATTCATATAGGACACCATAAGTGGATTTAAGAGTCACTATAGAAACCCCGAGCAAGTTTTAACCATGAAAGTTTTCGTCGATAGGTATTCCATGCATAGTTTAAGACAAAACAAATACATAAACGATAAGGAGAAGCGTGAAGTCATGGTATAATTTCTTGCAAAAAGAACCCTAATTTTTATTACGAGATAACTCTGGAACTAGAAAGCTAAAATCACCTGTGTTCAACTAGGAACTCTGGAACTAGAAAGCTAAAGTATGTTCATGATCCTACTCACACCAATTATTGGAACATGGTGCAGGTGGAACCAGAAGGCGAGTTCCAAGTGGAACCTCTGCGCATTATGGACATGAAAGAAACAATACTACGGAGTAGAGCCATGGCTCAGGTATAAGTGAAATGGAAGCACTTTATTCCTGAGGAGGCCACTTGGGAATTGGAGGAAGATTTGCAGAAATCTTATCCAACATTGTTCCAAGAAAGGAACAAACACTGGGGACATTGTTGTACTGAAGGGGGAGAGGATGTAATATTGCCAAAAACAGTTAATTATTAAAGTTTGTATGCACTTAGAAATTTTATTTCCGTTTTTGGCAAATTTGTATTTATGGCAATTCCGAATTTGGAATTTGATTATTTGTAATTAATTATTGTGATTGTTGGGAAGAGATTTGATTTTCCCAACCAACTCTTTGACTATGACACATGTAAAAGACATATCTTTTTATATATTAATTGTTGAAAGAAAAATGGAACAACGAGGTTGAAAATAGCTGACGATGATTCCATGAGCAGGGAACGGAGGTTATTTACCTTAGGGATGAATTTTACAAGTGGAAAATGAGGAATTTGACCACTAGAAGCCCCTAAATATCAAATATTTGTAGAAATGCAAAAATTCCCAATGGGGGAAAAACACCTAGGCACAAGATGCTCATCATATACAACATCTGGGAGGAGGCAGGTCGTTTCTTAGTATGATGGAGAAAGGATATCACTTGCTGCTATGAACACTGTTTGGAGTGTGAGGCAAGGGGACTTCTGATATGAAAGAGGACTCTAGCGAAAGAGGATCATTGGAATTCACCCTTATGGACTCATGGTCAGGCTAGGGGGTGAATGAAGAAAGTAGTTTGGTTGTTATGTTCTACAATTGGGTGGAACTTGTTTGCTCCATTTGTTGTCCGAACACTTTATTCAGATATGTACATCTACTTGTTTCCTTCTTGAATGTTTTGTTGATTAATAGCTGGTAGAATGAAATGGATTGTAGGATAATTCCTTACAGGTTGATTTTATTCATTCAGTAAAGATAAGAAAGCTATTCTAAAATTTTTAATTGTTAATGAAGTTGACTTATGTATATATATATGTATATGTGTGTGTGTGTGTGTGTGTGTGTGTGTGTGTGTATGTATATATAGTAAAACGTGTATATGTTGGACTAGGCATAAAGAATATTAGAATTGTTGGTTGTATTCTTGAAGATTATAAGTGAATATCGGATGGTTGTGTGTATATCCAAATAATCACATAGATGTATTTATGTACATAAAAATACATGCAGTATACCATATCTGTTTCTGTGCAAGTACCATAGAATAAAGATAGAAAAAATAACTGTCCTCATTTTTAAAGAGAAATTGCATACTATATATGTGAGGGTCCATACACAAACAAAGAATCCATATTCCACATCACACATGCTATCATAATTGAATAATCATGGGATCATATTCAATATAGGTGTTCCCTTTACATATGTTTATTCCATTAAAGAATTATAAATACATCTGACCAGTTTATCCTTGGAAACATAGATAAAAACTATCACAATGGAGTACCCTAGGGTGGAACCCTATACCACTATAAACAGAACCTCAGAAATTAGATTTAACGTCGAGAGTTGGAACGCGAATACCTTTCGAGTGAGGCGATCTTGTGGATCCATTTTCTCAAAATAATTTAAGTCCTGCAAGGGGAAAATCGAGAATTAGCAAACAATGTTAAGAGAAATCAACGAAAATAGATATTGAAGATTCAATACATGAATAATACTTAGCTTGAGGTAGGGCATGGGTGCATTTCCCATCGACGTCGCTGAGAAAAATTTCCACAATCTGAAGGGGAGGAGTGGACCTAGAAATGACTGATGGGTACCCTCACAAGTAAACATGGGTCCCATCATTAGTTTTCTAACTGAAAGAATTAACTGTATGCACCGGAATGTAAATAAGAAAGAAACATTGCTAAACATTTAATACATTTTTTAACCAGAATGATTAAGTTCACACAGTATAGTGCATATCCCACAGAGGCGTGTATTTCCCAAGTTGGGTACTTAAATTACTATTTTTCTTTACACATAAGAAGTGCAAATAGAAAAGTTCAACACAAAATCCTAGAGCAGAGAGCTTAGAGTAAATATTTTAAATAAGTTTAAATTCTGGAACAATTACACACAGTGGAAGTATTATGATTGTAACAATTCCTATGCAAGTACGAGCAATGTGAATAGATTTACAGAAACGAATGAGTTACTAAACTTTACACGGTATCAAGAAACCCTACTACACCCACACAAAATGGTTTAAGAATTTATATTGTTTAATTCGGGGGAGAAATAATTCACAGTAAGCCTCGGATACACAACGTTTTCAAGAGACGATAGTTGGAAGACTCGTCACATAATAAAATAGAAATACTAAATATACAACCTATGCCTACAGTGAATACCATAAGAGAACGTAGGAGTTACTATAGGAACCAAAGAAAAATTTACCCAAGGGGTTCTTGGGCGAGAGGCATGTCATGAACAACCTAAATAAAAACACAAGTATAAGTGATAAGGAGAAGATCGAGGTCATGGTCTTGTCGATAAAACCCTCAATACCTAATTAATGTAAGAGATATTTATGACATAATACACAGGGAGTAATGATATACAGTTATTCATAGATGACACCATAAGTGGATTTAAGAGTCACTATAGAAACCCCGAGAAAGTTTTAACCACGAGAGTTTTCGGTGATAGGTATGCCATGCATAGTTTAAGACAAAACAAATACATAAATGATAAGGAGAAGCACAAATTCATGGTATAATTTCTTGCAAACAAAACCCTAATCTTTTATTACGAGACAACTCTGGAACTAGAAAGCTAAAATCACCTGTGTAAGTTTCAAACGAGTCCCCAACAAAAAAATCTTGAGTAGAGGGTGGTCACACTTGCAGTATCATAATCCACGACGAGTTGGGGATATATATTATACAGAGAATGGATGGAATGCATTCAAAGTTTAGTTGACAACGAAAGAATAACCTCAACCGAGAACCTTAGGGAATAGTTGCAGAGACAATCATAAATACGACTAATGCTTCTGAACTACCATATCTACTAAAAATAGCTTAAGCGATGGAGTCGTTTGTGGAATTACCTAGTAGAGGAGGAAACTAGATGATCGTGCACCCATTTCTTTCCTTACGCAGAGAAGGAACCCTCCATGTCGTTGGTTTCTACACACAGAGAAGCGTTGCAAAGTTAACATTGGGTGGTTTTACAAAATGCATAGAGCCAAAGTAATGGAGAGGGGATGTTTTGGGTACGCTAGCCATGTGAATAAACGTGCATGGCATATTCACATTGGTCACGAGAAACTAGAACCAGTACATTAGAGAACCCTCATATCTTTCAACCATAAAATTAATGATATTTACAGACAAGTCTTAACTTTGTATTCAATTGAGCCCTTAACGTTGTTAGTGCTAATCCCTGTCACTAAGTTGAGTGCAGCTTCATGCTGGAAAGTAAGTATTAGGGTTGGATTCAATATGATCTCATTCTTCAACTGACATGTACTAAGTCATGTCAGTTACTATGTCACAGTTTTAATAGAAAACGAGTAAGAACGTGGGCCAAGGAGGCCACCTAGGTGAATGCCCACCTAGGGCGTACAAGTCAATCACCTAGGTGCAACACTTCTTCACCTTTTGATGACGAATTAAATATATGTAAAATAAATGGATCCCTTGGTATATAAGGTGAACTGGGACTAAAATAAAGCATTCTTACTTTTTCTTCTGAAGCTATGTGTCTTGGCTGTTTTCATTTATGAGTTGGCATTTTACATTCACAACAATTTTGTTTTTAGGGTTTATGAAGAATAACCAGTGCGCTTTCCTTCATCGTTGCCTCCTGGTGAATCCGTTTTTCATGCTTCCACCTCTGAGAGAAATATTATCACATTAGCTAGCCACTCTCTCAGGGAGTAAATCATTTCCTTCGAGTTTTCTGAGGCAGAAAGGAGGGTGCACCAACTGGGGTTTTGTGCCCTTGCTGGTTTGTTCTTTGTGGGAATGAAGTGAGTGCACCCTATTCCATGGTTGCACTGGGCTTCTCCCACTAATCCCAGGAGGTCACTCTAAGGTCACCAAAATCTCTTGGCCAATCTCGGGTCACCTTGGTTTGGATCCCCATTTGCTTGGTGACCCAAACTAATGGTGCGCCCCTGTTCAGATTTGCGCCCATGAGGAGAGTTTTTCGTCAGAAGCCGAGATATGTCTTGTGTGGTCACCTTATCCTATAGATCACCTTCTTGGGTAGATCAATTGGTATCAGAGCCTCAATATCCATGGAAAATCTTCTCATCTTGAAGATTGAGCCAATGTTTTTTGGGGGTTTTCATGAAATAATCATGATTTTTCCCATTCCAAGGTTTCCATTTTATGCAAGAAGATCCATAGATCTCATAATCCCCAAGGGATCCCACATATCCATTTCCACAAAGAGGAGCTCCACAGATCTAAAACAATATAGATCTCTCCCTCTAGACCAGTTCAAGCTCCGTTGCCTTAGGGTTTTGATTCCTCTTTTCTAAAAACAGAGTCCTTTGTTCAACATTGCAACCTAGGGGTGCCTTTTCTCTTCGGTTGACCTCACAATGCCTCCATGGAAAGATCCTTTGGAATTCAAATCATATTCCAACACATCAAATCCCATCCAAGATCTTGCCTCCATCCTCAATGAGATGCTCAGAATGAAAAAACAAAACAATCCAGATCCATTCCGGTTGGACACCCGAATCCAACTACCCAAGTTTGTTGGGGAAACAAATGGTGAAATGGTGGATTCTTGGATCCGTAGCCTATCCACCTATTTCAATACATGTCCAAGCCTTACCGAGGAAAGAAAACTCTAGATTTCCGCCTTGCAATTAGAAGGATTGGCACAAACTTGGTGGGATACAGAGAAAGAGAAGACCACATTTGTGATAGAGATTGGGGATTCTCCAGAAACCCTTACTTTGCAACCCATCAAAACCTAGGCTCGACTTTCTGAAGGTTTGAGAAATCGCTTCTACCCATCTGGGTATGTGAAATCCATATGGATCAAATGGAACCAACTTCGACAACTCCATTCACAAGGAGTGCAAGGCTACATAGACTTATTCTGCAAGATGCACCTCTTACTTCATGTTCCAGATTTGGAAGAGGTACTCCTATTAAAATTTGTGGTTGGTTTATTAACTCAATTCCGTCGAGAAGTAAAGATGTTTGAAAATACTACTTTAAATAAAACATTTCAGATATCTTTGGCTATAGAAAGGAAATTTTCTCCTATAATTTGTATTCCTCAATCTCGCCCTTACACCAACTTTAACGCACCCACTACCATAATCAAATTTTTCGTTGCTTTCTGCAGAATCAGAGCCCCCAAAATATCTACGGAGGCCTAGCATAAGATAGCTCTTTCTCTGTCTACTCCCATGTGATCATGGGTCATGATCATAGGTCAAATAAACATGGCGCCTCTCAGTAATTCGTGACTCGGTGCTACAATAATGTTGAATCGTTCGACTCTGCAACCGCCGAACCCCGACAGGGCTAGCGACTGGCCAATAGGGACGAATCCCAATAGGGTTAGCGAATGGCCAATAGGAACGGGCCCTGTCGCGTGGTTGAGTGGAGTATAGGTGGCAAGAGGGAAGCACGACATGGAGGGTGACGTGACAGGAGACGGGTCCCACTTCACACGCCACACCATCCCGGAACCTCCCCCCCCATT